>JAPYYW010004187.1:0-12144 GCA_030522545.1 Cremastinae sp. A BG-2022a
AAAGTAGATTTGGTCAAGAGAAAGAAAATATATCGTTAATTGAAATTTTCATGGGTTCCCGAGACCCAGTGTGACAGACCAAATTTTTTGAAATTTTTTTTTTTCGATTTTAAAAGCCTATTCGATAGGAAATTTCCCGTATATAACGAAAATGTTAATTATTTGGGGCGATATTGAAAAATTCATACTGAATGAAGCAAAAAACTGGATTTTGGATCAGTTTTTCTATTACCGCGAGGACGCGAAGTCTGCTAGTGTAAAATATCTCAAAAAACATTTTCCTCGTAATAAAAATTTTAAGATTTCAAATAAATATGAAAACAAATGTTTCCTAGCATTTTTAATTTAACAAAATTGACAATTATCTGTATGATACGAGTAACATTTTTTGCTACTTTAAAAATTCGAATAAATTCAATCAAATTTGATCTTCTGTACAAAGGCAGCGTGATAAATCATTGAAATGTTCAGGTAAAGACTCACGTTTTCGTATTTCGTTAATGCTGTTGTGGCTGAGATTCATGTGCAAAACTTTTTTCGTGCCGATCGTCAGATCGAAAGTCAGGACAGGCATAGTGTTGTACGAGAGATCAACTTCCTTGAGTCTGTAAGGAATCCAAGGATCGTGGGGCAAAGTTTTTCTCGTTATGAACGATATTTTGTTGTGGCTGAGATTAATTCGCTCGAGGGAGAGACAGTCGTCGAGCAGACCGTGCGTCTTGTTGTCCAATTTTTCAATCCTGTTGTGAGACAGGTCGAGAGTCCTTAGGGAGACCAGACCCTGGAAAGCTCCGTTCGGTATGTGGCTGATGTTATTGTTTGTCAAATTTAGCGTCAACAGTTGCAGCAGTCCCTCGAAAGCTCGATTGCTCACGTTTCTTATTCTGTTGTTCGCCAAGTTCAGCTCGAAAACTATGGGAAGCCTTCCGAATGCAGCTTTCTCGAGATTCTCGATAGCATTGTCCTGCGTTCGTGAAAGATTAAATTTAAATTAAATTAATTAATTGAATGAAATAAATTATATTAAATTTTATCTTAATTAACACGAGGGATTACAAGATACGATACTTTTAATGTTAAAAACACTGTGGGATCAAGATAGAAAATTTGAGGAAAACTTGAAATTTGTGATAGACCAAAAGTAACGACCTGCATGTATAAATACTGCAAACTGCTGAGTGTACTGAGAGCTGCCCATGGAGGCTTTGTCACGTTGTTCGACTGTAGATTCAACGCTCTCAGCGTGAGAAGTCCCTCGAAGCTGCCTTGCTGCAAATTATCACCGAGCCTGTTATTCGAAAGATCCAGAGTCAGTAGAGCGTTCATCGACGGCCAGACATCGGTCGTCGGGATTTCCTCTATCGCATTATCCGACAGATCCAGGTGTCCCAGAGATATCGGCAACTGGAATATCTTTTTCAGATTGTTGCTCTTCACCGTCAGCGTTCTGAAAGAAACATTTGAATTTTGCAGAAGTTTTGAAAATGTTTTTATAAAAAATTTTGACCTTATTGAAAGAAATTTTTTAGTGCCATATTTTTCTGACATATAAATCTCTCATTATTTTATTTTTATTCAAATGTCATGCTTTAATTACTTTAATGTAATTACTGCTTTAATTAATGACTCCTTTAATTACATAGATTAGTAAACGTTAACTGACCTGCAACTGGCCAATCTCGTCAAGCTCCCCCTCGAAATGTCATTCAATTTATTGTAACTCATGTCGAGCTCGAGCAGTGTCGGCAGAGGCCCGAAAGTCGAAGGTTTTATTTTCTCCAGAGAGTTGTGCGAAAGATTAAGGTGTCTCAGACTGAACAGAGTCTGGAAAATGGCGTTGTAAATGTCAGAGAGATTGTTGTGCGACAAATCGATCGTGTGAAGCTCGTACAGTTTGGGAAACGTTTGTCTCGGCACCGATTGTATACTGTTGTGGGACACATTGAGAATTTTCAAGCCTGTCATGTTGTGCAGTGGAACCTGAAAATTGATCAGACTTTAATTTATACAATATTCCAACAAACTGTGTCATTTTTTAACGCTTATTCAAGTATTTTTCATTCTTTAAACAATTAAATAAGAAAAATTTTATCACTTTACACTTTACCACGAATATATTTAAAAAATTCACAAAAATATCTGATATTTCGAAATTCATATTTAAGACGAGTTTACACATTTTTTAGGAAGTTTGAAAACTCTTGAATCGCTTAATTAAGCAATTTCATATATTTCATAAAATTTTTTCTACATATCTGACACAAAACATATGGTTTTTTTTACCTGATTCAGGGCAGTCAATAAATTGTAACTGAGCTGCAATTCCGTTGCATACGTCGTACTGTCGAAAGCATATTTCGTTATATTGTCAATTTTGTTGTAACTCAAATCGAGAATCGTAATGTTAGCACAATTCTCGAAAGCTCCAGCCTGTATAATAGATATCTCGTTGTGGGACAAATTCACTTGTGCCAAAAAGAGATCCTTGAAGGCAAGTTTCTCAATGATCGTGACTTTGTTCTCAGAGACGTCGAGCAACTGCGTGAGATCAAATTTTATCATTCGTCTTTGGGACATTTTCACAATAATTCACGAGAGAAAGAAAATTCGAATTACCTCCGCGAACTGCAGCTGATGGAACATTTGATAATCTATCTTTTTAATGAAATTTCTCGCGAGATCGATCGTACCGATTCTCGTTACTGAGCCGAAAGTTCCGCGACCGACGTCGTTTATGAGATTGTCACTCATGTACAATCTCCTAAGAAATCTCATACCTCGGAACGTGTTGGCGTCTAATTTTTTAATCTTATTGTGACTGAGATTGAGAACTTTGAGAACGGAGTTCCTGGCGAAAGTGCCCCTGAAAAAAAGCATGCAATCGTCAGACGATTGAAAATGGAATTTTTCGTCGATTTCGCTCATCATACCGTTTCAGTTCAGTGATGGAATTGTGGGACATGTTGCACCATCCCATTTTGGTCAGGTCGGCTAAGTGGGAAGGATCCAACTTCGTTATCAAGTTGTGCGACAGATCGAGCACTTCCGTGTCCCTCAGGCCCTTGAACTGATTTCTCTTTAAATCCGAAATCTCGTTACCGTGAAGATCCAGAGTTTTCAATTTTTTCAAGGGTGTCAGCGCGTCGGCCGGTATCGACGACAAATTGCCGTCGCTGATTATGAGCCTTTCCAGCTTCCCGGCGAGCATGCTGCCGACGAAACTGTTCCCGGCGAGGCTCGTCATTCTTTGACCTTTTATGCTGAGTATCGAGAGATTTCCCAGGATGCTCGTGGCCTCCCGGGGAAATTTTTCGAGCTTGCTGCCGCTTATATACAATTCCTGAAGGGTTCGATTAACGCCGAGAAAACTGTGCTCTTCTATCAGTTTTATCGGCGTATCGACGAATCTTATGACTCTGACTTCCAGCGGATACAGCCCCGGTCCGTAAAAACGTTCTATGTTGCACTTGTGTATAATCAGTTCCTCGATGGGAACTCCGTCGTTTCCCAAATTGACGAAGGCCAGACTCAGACTGGCCAGATTCGTGTTCTCGCAGCGTATGTACAGTCCCTGATCGCTGCCCCGGGTACACGTGCATGGATAGATGTAGATCGGTTCCTTCGGACACGTGTATTTCGGTCCCGGAGGCACGTACCCCGCCATCGCAGGAACCGCCAACCCGAGCAACAGCAACAACACTCCTGCCATCTTTTCCTGCAACCATTCAATTACATTTCATCAAATTAAAGATATTATGGATTTTATAGTATGTACGTTTTTATCAAGATAATTTAAATTTTTGATAACTTTTTTTCACAACGTTTTCGAGATGTTATTTAACAATACATTAAACATTTTTTTTTATTTTAAGATTTTATTCGATCAGACCTTTTTTGATGGGTCTCGTAGACGCATGAAAGTTTCAATTTGCGATATCTTTCCTTTCTCTTGACTAAGTCATCTTTATAACGTGTAATTTTTAAAGATTTTTGCAAAATGAAGTGAATGGCGCAGGAATTACGATAATTCATGAATTATTTTAAAAGTTCATCAAAAATTCGCAAAATTTTTTGATTTTTTTTTCATTTTTAAGAGCCTATTCAATCGAGTTTATTTAATCCAAGATTTCATATGGAAAAATGCAAAAAACTGATCCAAAATCAGTTTTTCGGCATATTCAATAATTTTTTTGATCAAATCATTTTTTTTTCGCTTGTTCTATACGTTTTTTTCGTGTAATACTCTTTTACCACATGAAGCACAGTAAAAAATTTATGCGTGTATAATCGAAGATATATAACTTATCATTTCTTCGGATGAACACCGAAGAAAAATAAATCTGACACAATCATTGTCCACGGCGGGTTTCTCCATTTCCTTTTTTGACAAATCTGCTCATCCCGGTTACCCACGCTTCCAAACGTAGGCTGCGTACGCGCACTCGTATATAGCGAGATAAAAAAAACATAAACTTTCCAGCTACCATTTCAGATCTTTCCTTATCAAGATTAACGATGCTCTTCATCGCGTTTTAAATATTTAATATACATTTTCCTTTTATTTTAAAAATATTATTATAGTAGTAAACGGATGCGAAATTTATTATCAATAATTATATACACGATACAATGATCATTATATAAATAATCATATAAGTATGCGGTGTTTCTTTTTTTTTCATATGCTTTTTTTACGAGGAATTATTAATTTTCGAGTGAACGCATATGAAATATAATTCTCAGAGACAATTCATTCGAAAGTTGCACGATTGCGAGGAACCTTGCTCTCATCTGCGAACTTTTTCTCCGCCGTGAACAATATTTATTCAAAAGGTGGAAAAAGGAGACCGTTTGTCCCGGATAGAAAAGACACGCATGCGAGATCGTGAGAATATGAAGTTTCTCGACCTCGCGAGCGAGTCCGAACAAAAGATATACGCACAAATTTCTAGAGAGCCCTGGATTCCCTCGGAAGAGTACATTATATTATTTTCCGTGTTTATTCGAGAATAAACATTGATTAGGAACGGTGGAAAAAAAAGTGAAACACGTTCCAGATAACTGTTTTCCATTACTCCCGTGACATAATTCCTCTCGGAAATTTCGAAAAAATATATCCGACCGTTTTCGGACGGTGAATATTGATTCTCGATCCCGGGCAACGAGACGGAAATGAATTCACTGGCCCATGACAATTCGGTCGACTGGAGCTTTCGATTTTTTTTTACTTGCTTCTGAAACCAGAATTTTCCTGTATCTCGCTACTTTGGACGCGAAGGAAGGAAAGAAAAAAGAAACGTTTTACTGGCACTCGCTGTGATCTGGTTTTCTTCTTGCAAATTATCGGTCGCGGCAAAACCCGTGCGCTCGCAACCGTACTCTCGGCGGCGATACGAGTACCAAGTGCGTAAGTAGCCGCTCTCGGCGTGCGAATCGTCCACCGAGAAGTCCACTTTACACGCTCGTAAACTCGTGCTCTCGATATGCATTTGTGGGATTCAAACGTCCAAAACATTTCCACAAGCATCAATTTCTCTATTATGTTACCAAGAAAAGATTTCCGCGTTAAAAATAAAAAGCAGAAAAAATGGTAAGTTCGTTAAATTTGATTTATTTACGTTGTACAAAGTTTGTACAGATGGTTGAGTCGAATCTATTTTTCGTTTCAGACACCCGTTTGACCGGTACGCAATAATTGCCGGCTCTGAAAGATTTTTGCATTCACCCAGGCCGCGCGTTGCAACGAACGTTTTAATGCATGCTATTCTTTCTACGTTCACGCTTGGACGAATCCGAGTCTAAGTATATACTATATATTTTTGTCGTAATAAATATACATTTAAATGCGCGGAGTTTATTCGCTCCGAATGGCAGGCAAACGTGCGAATTTATCTCAGCGTTGTGCACGTCAGGAAATGCTAAAACTGTTGCATTTCTCTATCAGGAATGTGATAATTGAGGATTTTAAATTCAAACGGAACAAAATATTTGACACAATTCTCCTAAACTTTCGATCGTTCAAAAAAATGTGGAGAAATGATTTTTTTTTTAAACAAAAATTGTTGATTATTTTGACAAACTTTTGGCAATACTTTGAATAATCTTGCTCCGAGTCATTTCTTTCCCAGTGTCTTTCTCTTTTGAGACATACCGCGAGGACAAGGATTTTCCCGTTCCACCGGTCGACCTTGCGCGTTATCCAGATTTCTTTCCGAACATTCACTCTGCACCGCCACGGCGATCGGAACGTTTTACGAAAGGTGGAAGGGAAACGAGATGGAAAAAGATATTCATCGATAAAAGTAGCGCGTCGTAAAAGTGACGAGTTCAATGTTTTCGACGCCGAATGTTTTCTGTGCTGGCGTTCGTGTCACCGCGCGTCATTCCGGAACACGTGCTCTTTCGTGAAAACCATACGGACGCGTTTCTAAATAAAACAATTTATTCATCGTTCCGTTACATTCACTTTCGTACTCGACATTTTTAATCGACTAAAAAGTACGTTCAAAGCCAGTCTTTTTTTAGCTGCTTGAGTTTATTGTCGTTAAAAAAAATTGTCAAATAATTTTGTTCGAAAATACCTTTCAAATCGAATCAACGGCACGAACGAGCATTTATGCTTCGGTACTTTCACTTTTCTGTAATCACGGTGTTTTTTTTTCTCTACGGATTAACGGGATTTTCGAATCATTTTGAAGAACTGTAGAACCGACGGAGCGCCGGCGCGATCGTTCCTGGATCAGGCTTGTGCGAGGACTGACGAAGAGTCGGGCTCTCGCGACGAAAGCGTGCCCGGGGGGCGGCAAGAGAAAGGCGGTTGGGTGTTGGTTCGTTGACTGGTTGGCCAGTTCTTTCGTCGTTTTACCTCCAACGCTCCCGCGTAATATTGCATTCGCTCTTTTTTATTTACTTCCCTCCGAATCTTCGACGCATCTTCGACATTTTTCGTCGACCGAAAAAAAAGGATATAAATTTACGGCCACGCTCGAAAATCTCTGCAAACATTTATTCGGGCTCTGCTCGCTTCGTCGCTGTAAGTTTGACGAAAATCACAGATTTTTCGCTTTCTTGCCCGGAACAAAAGGAAAATTCACTCGGTATCGCAGCTTTGTTTACTTCGGGTTCAACGACAGTGAAAGTTAATGGAACGGGGGACAGGAGTTACCCAATGCGGCGTGAACTTATTCCGATATGACCGGCGGTTAATTCTCGTGTACGACACGAAATGAAACTCCACGCTTTTAAATTGTTTTCCATTATTCAAACGACATACACCAGTGACAAATTAAAATGCAGGATAAAGAAACTATTAACTCCGTTTTCCACCAAAACTTTCATTTTTTTTATTGCAGTACAAATAACTCTCCACGGAAATAACAAGTATTCGCCTAGCTTCGAAATAATGAGAGAAAAATGAACAGGAAACGAAGTGGTTCTAGTCGATCGAAATATTATCAGCGATGTAAATGAAATTATTTAAAAATTGTGATTAAAATAGTAAGACTTACGATAACCCGCCACCAATGGGAATCCCGTGAAAATGTAACGACAGAGATGAGAACGAAAAAAGACAAAGTTTGGAATAAATCGCTCGTACTTGACGAAGGTCCCACTCGAAGGAACATTCAAACGCACCGGTAATAAATAATAAATGATTAATGGAAGCGTTGATGAGGTTTGAGATTAAAAACGATATGATGGAATGATTTCGCACGTCGTAGACTCGAGAGGCGAGAGGATTATGATTTTTCTTGTTTCAATGATGGATGTGCTGCGGCCAGGAGATTCCGGGTCCCGTGGGAGCGTGATCGTAGACGTATTTTATTTTCGGATCCATCGTCGGCCCGAAGAACGTTTGGCGAAGCATGCTAAGCATCGCCGAGCCGAGAGCCATGTTGCTCATCATGCCAGCGATCGACGCGGCGGCTCTTGCGTGCGCCAGGAACGTTTGTATGAACAGAGAAACGACGAAGCCTATCGTTGGAACAACAGGTGACATTTCCATCTCCATTTTTCGAGCCAACTCCCTCAAGCTCCCCGTGGCTCGTCGGCTCAACAATTCCTCGTCGATTCCAGGAAGCCTGAGGATCAGTCCGGAGCGATCTCTCTTCTCCTTGTCGTCCTTGCGATGCCGGGAATCCGAAGCCCTTCCGAAGACGCCGAGTCTCCCGTTCGGTCTCTCGTTCAGTCGCGTGCCAAACAGCATCTCGAACGCCTCGTAAGCGTCGTCGACGGTGAGGTAATTGTTCGCCAGGTCGCCGATCTCCTCGCTTCCGTTCGATCGCATTTTCTCGATAATCATCGAGATTATTTTGTGATCGTCGCTGCTGGGTTCTTGCCTGGAATTGTGCGCGCCGAGTCCGTTGTACTCGTCGGCGAAGCTACGATCGCGGAGACTCTTGTCGTGCCTGAACTTTTCCTTCTTCGCTCGTTCCCTCTTCCTCGGGTGATCCGGCTTTGAATCCCTCTGCTCGAGCATGTCCTCCATTATATCGCTTATTATCGTTAGAATGCTCGGTAAATTTTTGTTGTCTTTGAACTTTACGGCCTTGCCTTTTCGCCCGAAACCGTCGAAGCTCACACCGATTTCCCCGTCGCCGTAACCTTTGAGTCTCACGAAACCGTAGTCCCTCTCGAATTTTTGCTCCGTCAATCCACGATACCACTCGACGAGAATTTTCTCAACGTTGCCTTTCCTCTCCAGCAGTACTTTCTCAAAGTCGTCGCTGTTCCTACCGAAGAGTTCCTCGAAGATGTTCTCGCTTTCGGATCTGCCGAAGGGATTGAGACTCCCCAAGGTTGGAAGCGAAGGGAGAGAAGGGAGAGATGGAAGGTTTTGCGATATCATGGGCCAGACGAATATTCCCATGCATCTAAGAAAACTGAGGCTCCTGATGCACTGGATCACTTTGGACATGAATCCAGCCTTGATCGTTTCCGAATCGACATTCTCGAGGAGCGTCAATATCTCGTACTGCTCCGGGGTGAGAGACTGCTTCATCGTTTCGTTCAAGCTTTCGACAAGATAGCTCTTGTTACTCTCCTTCTTGTCACGTTCATTGGTCATGTTTATTAGAATGCGAAGGAGCTCGGGCTCCGTCAAGTTGAATGTTTGAGAATCGTTGATTTGTTGATCCTCCGGCTCGAGCGATCTTCGTCTCCTTCGTCTCTCCGTCGAGGTATTTTCGTTCAGTTGATGAGTTTCTGATTCGCTGGGTAAATCGGTCGACTCGCCGGTTGGATCTCCGGTTGGTACCAGAGGTAGACCTGCCGATGCGACTGCCCTGGCTCCTGGTAAGACCGAATCTGCTGAAACAGAGGAACGGATCAAATGTCGAGACAACCCACACTGGTCGGTACAGAATGCTGTTCTCTTTTCAAGCTTAAAATCGTTCACCTACTGACGAAGTTAATCCTTGGCTTCCAGAGCTGTAAAAGCCACCGGGCTGACCTCCGGAGTTTATCACGGATTGAGGAATGTAGGGAGACTGCTGATGAGCCACCGCCTCCGCTGAAATTCGAAACGGGTAGAAATAGTTCTGTCCCGGAAGTCCGAAGGAACCGAGACTAGGTATCTGAACCGAGGGCTGATAGTCAGGGAACTGCGGCGCCTGGGGAATCTCCTGGGGAATGTAAGAACCGAGGCTGCTAAAATCTGGGAATTCCGGTATGTTCGGCACGTATTGTCTCAAGGTTGGCCAGCCGATGTTACGAATGCAGTTTGGAAAAGCGTCCGCTCTCGAGCATTCGACCATTTTACCGACGAATACCGGCTTGATCGAATTCGGCAGGAGATTCTCGCACATTCTTATGACATTCGCCTGTCTCTCGCTCACCAGGGGGCTCACCAGCGGATCTTTACTCGTATACGTCTGCTCGGGCTGCTCCAAATTCTTCGTCACTGATGAAATTCGCTTCAGGGTCGTCTCGATTCGCGACTCGACCTCGTCGTCCGGACTAGATGGCACCATATTTACGCTGGGAGGAACGACGTTGGACTGGGCGACGATCGTGTGTCCGAGCGTTTGAATTGGATCCAGCTGAGGTGGCAGGAGCGTCGATTGTCCGGCTGGCTTCTCGTTGTCAACCGCTGGCGCCGGCAAGACCCCAATGTTCGGAAAATTGGGCAGCCGAGGGAAAAACTGGGCGATCGTTGGCCACGCGATATCCCTCGTACAGTCCAAAAATAAGTTGTCTCTCATACAGTCTGTCATTCGTTTCCTGAAAACCTCTCGAATGGATTCCGGCAGGAAAGTCTCGGCGAGCGTTACTATGTTTCCTTGTTGATCGGTAAACGTTGCTACGGATGGTGTAGATTTTTTGACTGCTTCCTTCGTCTCAGAACCGCTGGATGAACTTGGCAAGGAAGTCTGCAAGCTCTTCAAGATTCCCAGGATCAATTCTTCGGGATGTTCGCTGAAGATCGGGACGAATCTCGTGTCGGTGATCGTGACCATCGCGTCACCGTGCTGACCGGTTTTTATATCTGTCTCCGAGATGGCTGACGAAAGCGATCCAGCATGAAAAGGTGGAGCCGGAGAGTTTATTTTCTTCACCGAATCAGCCTCGATGTTGAAATTCGGAAAACTTGGTAGTCTCGGATAATAGAGTGAAAGGGTAGGCCAGAGTACGTCCCTCGAGCACATCATGAAATTCGAGTTTTGGACGCACCTTGACATTTTTTCCATGTATTTGGCTCTCATATTAGCTGGCAGTAAATGTTCCGACGCTTGAACGACGCTCAGTTCATTAGGAGTCAAGTAAGAACTGAAGGACTCGAGGTAGCTTTCTGATGATGGCATTTGCGAACTGTCTGACAATTTTGTCGAAGAACGAACTGACAAAAGAATTTTTAATAGCACGGTCTCCGGGTGATCAGAGAATATGGGCGTGAATCTTGTATCGGTGACTGAAATGACCGGCGTCAAAGGCTCGCCTGACTTAGCGCTTACCTCCTGACGCAGTTGTCCGGCGGGTTCGCGGTATGCAGGCGCTTCCGAAGGAATTTCAATGTGCGATTGTGCTTGAGAGCTCATCGGTGACTCCTCTTCAGGTTCAGCCAAGATTTCGCTTCCGAGCGGTGATCTTCCAGAAATTTCAGCGGTCGGATGAATGATAGGTTGAAAAATACCTGGTGTGATAACGTAGCCATTTGCCAGGCCAGAAAAGCCGGGACTCTCCATTAAGTGATTGAGTGAAATTTTTGTTTTCTCTTCTTTGGGAAAGTTTGGCATATCTCTGACGTAAAATTGGAGTGTTGGCCATATCACGTTTCTGGTGCAGCTCAAAAAGTCGCTGCCACCCTGCAGACAGCCAATAAATCTCGCGTCAAGATCAGTGCGTGCCTCTACTGGAATTACACTCTTTGATAATCCAAAAATTTTCAATTGATTCGGAGTCAGGCTGTTCATAATTGCTAGTGATCCTTGAGTGACTGGAACGTTCTGTTGAGAATTTTTCGGTATTAGCGTGAATCTGATATTGGACAGGATATCGATAATCTGTTTTTCTATCGTTGATTCGTATAGTCTATGATCTGCCTCCGAAAGGACTGTAGATCCCGAGCCAGGGGGTAGATAGGGTGGTTTGATTGGAATTGGATGTGGATGAGGCAAGTACGATGGTTTACTTGGAATAGGCAAAGGTTGTGGCTGTACTGGTTGTTCTGAAGAACCTCCACCTGACTGTTGTCCAGAGGAACCACTACCGGATTGTTGTCCTGATGAACTTCCACCCTGCTGTTGTTCCCAAGAACCACTACCGGATTGTTGTCCTGAAGAACTTCCACCCTGCTGTTGTTCCCAAGATCCACTGCCAGATTGAGAACCCGAGGAACCTCCACCTGACACTTGTCCAGATCCTCCACTCGATCCTTGGCCCACAGAACCGCCGCCAGGTTGTTGTCCAGAAGAACTTCCTCCTTGAATCCAAGAACCGCTACCAGATTGTTGTCCGGAAGAACCACTACCTTGTTGTTGTTCCCAAGAACCACTGCCAGATTGTTGTCCGGAAGAACCACTGCCCTGCTGTTGTCCAGATGAACCGCCACCTGACTGTTGTCCAGAAGAACCACTGCCACCTGATCCTTGAACCCATGAACCACCGCCGGATTGTTGTCCGGAAGAGCCACTACCTTGTTGCTGT
>JAPYYW010004188.1:0-14211 GCA_030522545.1 Cremastinae sp. A BG-2022a
CGAGTCAGCGAGCGCGAAGCGCGCACGGAGTGGGGGGCCATAAAAATCTTCCCCTTGGGGGCTTTTGCGTTCTTATAGAAGTGTCGGACTGTACATGGGGGTGAAAAATCTTCGCTTCGATCGTCAAGTAAAAAAATAAATGTTTGAATGTGATTGCGGATGAAATATAATTAATAAAATTGAAATGAATATTCTTTGAGAGTGCAAAGTGCGGAGAAACGTTTTCTTACGTATCCGAGGCGTTTCCGCTCGAGTGATGGGCACACACGGCCTCAGATTTAGTGGAACTTTGTTTTTGTTGAATTGGAAATATTTGGGGGTGAAAAATCTTCGCTTCGATCGTCAAGTGAAAAAATAAATGTTTGAATTTGATTGCGGATGAAATATAATTAATAAAATTGAAATGAATATTCTTTGAGAGTGCAAAGTGCGGAGAAACGTTTTCTTACGTATCCGAGGCGTTTCCGTTCGAGTGATGGGCACACGGGCTCAGATTTAGTGGATCTTTGCTTTTGTTTCTCTTTCTCTCTCGGCCTCTCCGCGGGTCTGACCTCTTGCTAAGTTGCATGGCTGAATATCCAGACATAAATTTCTGTATCGGACAATGGGTAATTGTCCGATCTGCTGGACGACGACTGGAGTTCGAGCTCGAAGCTCGGGGGCATGAACCTGCGTCCGGCCAATCCCTTCGACTCGGCCGGAGAGAACGAGACAAAGAAGAAGCGAGAGCGAGCCAAGTCGAGTGCGAACTTGCCATGGAGCACGAACCTACATAGTAAAATTTCCCATAATTTCATTATGGCAAATTTTTTCATTTTCAATCAAATATCAAAATTCTAAAAAAAATTTGTAAAACCTCTTTTTCACTTTTTCTGTCAAGTATTTTTTTTTTAATTTCTTGCCCGCGAGCACGATTTTTTTTCACTCTCGAATTTGTGTTCTCGTTTCACCGACGCCATTGCTTTTCCCGATCGGCATTGTTCGCGAAAAATAAAGTATCGCGGTGCATTTTAGCCCGAGGCCCGAATAGTGGGCGTTTCTATGTGCAATGTCAGATCGACTGAGAAGATTGTATATCTTTCAGCTCGTTTATATTATACACGGATGTGCGGGTGTATATACGCGTATACTTTGGCTTGAATTACACACTCCCGCTTCTCCACGGACATCAACTCCCACGACTCTCTTTTCGCTACATTAAACTCGATTTCGCTCGAAAATCTCAAGAACGTTCTCATTTTTCTTATGCATCTGCAGGCTTCGTAATTTAATATGAAAAAAAGTTATTCAAAATTAATAATTTTAGTATTTATCCACAAATTTTTCAGCCAGCATCATTTTACGATTAAGTTCGATTTTTATTAAAACAGTTCATGTGTAATAACCTATTTTGCTAGAAATTTGTAATAAAATTATATATAAACACCTGTGGGAAAATTATTGACTAGGAAATATCAATTTTTAAAAATTGACATTTATACAGATAATAGTTTCTCTAATTAAAAGAAGTAAAAGAAATGGAACGTTTACTTGAATAACTCTTGAAAGCATTAGAACAACTTTTATAACTTTTATAACTGTATCTGTGTACAGGATTTTATGTTAATTCATTATTTGGTTTTCTACAAGAAGAAAGAAAAATTAAGGGCAAATAAAAAATTGTTGGATCAAATTTTAAAATGTTTCATTCAACAATTTCACAGCTATCATTATACTTTGAGTTCTCAGAGTTTTACTTTTTTAAATATATTTATTCTGAAATATAAAACTACAAAGATGGTAATACTGCTATAAAATGTATTCAAAACATTTGATATTTTATATCAAAACAAGATTTCGATAATAGTGATTATATAAATTAAAAATATTTCATTAAATGTTTAAGTTTTTAATTGTAAAAATTTATTAAAGACTGTGCTTAAACAATCAATTATAGCATTACAGTAAAGAGCAAAAAAGTGAATGAATTAATAGCAAAATTATAAAGTCTAAACTGCACGAATTTATCTCGATAAATTCACTTTTTCCAGGGATTGTGTTCGTCAAATATACTTTTTAAATGAAAAACAAATGAGAGACGTTCCGATTGTGGAGAATAATGAAAAGGAAGGAGAAAGAGAGAGAGAGAGAGAGAGAGAGAGAGAGAGAGAGAGAGAGAGTTAAAGAACTCGATTAATGTTTCCGATCGTATTTATCATTTATGAACTTCAAAGGCGGGCGAGTTACCTATCGCGTTTCGCCCATTTATTCCCTCTCTCCTTCTTCGCATTTTATGATTTTCCTATTTTTTATTTGGCAGTCTGGCGTGTCCCCGGGTTCCTTTCTTCTCTTATCTCTTTATTCGTTCGCATCGTGAAGAGAAAAAAGGACGAGGCCCCTGGAGCACGCTTTTTCCGCGTATATTTCTGCGGGGCTCCGGCGTGTGCGTCGCACACTACGCCATTATCGACCTCGTAAGCGAATTTCGACGCACTTCCGGGACTCCCACACCGCTTTGTACAGGTTTATCACAACTCTTTTTCCTATTTTTTTCAATCGCTCTCTCCTTCCCTTTCCACCCCCCCTCTTTTTTTCTCTCTCTCTCTCTCTTCGCGTCCGTCTCGCTCTTTTTTTCCCTCGACGCTGCCCCCGAGTGTCGGGTATATCCACCGGGAGAATGCCTCGCTTCAGCGACTACGCGAGAGCGGCGAGTTACCGATTTTTTCTTTCTCTCTTTTTTCCAAAAAAAAAAGAGGAAAGATGAGAGAATTTTTTTTATCGCTCCGGATTTCCCTCGACAATCGCCGCCTCCCGCGTGCCCGACGATTCTTCGTACTGTTTTGCACAATATTATCGAATCCTTTCGCCCAATCTGTCAGAGTCGACGTCGATGCGACCGTGACGAAGACAAAAACGGAAAATACAAATTTATTCGTCCCGATTATTCCAAACCGTACACTGAGATGAAAGTATGGTTGATATTGCTATATATATATATATACAAAAGTGACAATTATACTGATTATTATTGAACTAATTACATTTTATTTAGATCCTGTTGCAAATATATATATTACATTGAACGATAAAAATATATTTAATTGTAATATAAAATTAGTATGGTTGTCACTTTATGATAAAATTTACTATCGTTATTCCTCTCAGTGTATGAATTTTTTAAATTATGTAATACGTAAATGTAATTTACAACAAAATGTAATACAAATAGTAAATGCAGAATATAAGTATTACATATGAAAAGAACTTTATTCGAAAAATTATTATGTATTTTTGTACTATGGTCATAATTTGGAAAAATTTAAAAAATTTTCCTTCAAAACATAATAATTATAATGATCAAAGTTGCTAAATATTTTGTATTAAAAAATCCTAAGAATTTCCAAACTGTTATCACAGTACTATTCAATGCAATAAAAATATAAAATTTGACGTATAATATTTTCTCTGTGGATGTTCTCAGGTAAGAACGAATAGCGAGAGGAAGAAAAACGTTTGAGCGAGTGATGAATAATAGCTGAAACAAAATGGGTCAGTGATATGTTGACTTTGCGGAGAAGGTGCGAAAAAAAATCAGCGACGTGCTGCGAGAGGAGGAAAAAAGAAGAAAAAATAAATAACAGAGAAAGATGATAAACGAGGGGGTGGGCTAGGAGACAGGAGAAAAGGGAGACTCGAAGCTGCCAGTAGTTACGTCTCAGTCTCGGGATCAGACCGATAGTTTTGAATCCTCTTGGGAGTCATTCGAGAAATTTAACGACTCCCTTGGAGTGCGATACACACAGATACAAAATTCTCATCCCTCTAGCTGTCTGAAAATATTCTTCGATCTGCAACTTTTGAATTATCTTTTCTCTTACATTTTTTTTCTCAATTTTTTAAATTAATAATTCTTCATCAAATAAATTTTTTGTTTATAATCAAGTTCGAGGCAAGTACATTTGCAGTTGAGAGAAGCTACGATTATTCATATTATCTCTAATATAATTTTGACAGATTTTGACGAGTCCAAAATTTTCAATAATTAATACTAAATTGACTATAAGATTGGGGAAAATTCAGTAAGACCAGTAATTTCAATTTTTTTCTCTTTCTAATTTAAAATAATTCAACTATACTCACGATGTACAAATTATAAAGAATTAGATGCTGAAGTATTTTATTAATTTTTTTTTCAGTCATTTGTTTATTTTTTTATTTATCGTTTTTTTTTAATTTTTTCGCAACCGTCATCGCACAAAATAATAAATATCATGCTGAATAAAGTACCGCGATTATAAAATTGTGTAGCCCGTTTGTAAAATCTGGCACTCTTTGTCGAATAGTCGTTGAAAATTTCACAAATTCGCAGCACAAAAAGTGAACGGAAATGGGAAAAAAAAATTGAATTTTCGACAAGGAGATTCATTAAGCAGTCGATGAAAGGGCCGGAAAATGATTCGGACAAGTTTTTTGTCCGACCCGTGTTTGTATGGGGACAAATTCTGTAAATCTTCTGTACAGAGGATTTTCAAATGGGAGCCTTTTATACTGACGGTGCGAGAGGGTAGGGCCGGCCGGAGGGAGGAGAGGGGACTCGAAAACTGGCTCGTGTCCGCACATGTACCGAAAATGTCGATTTCGATTTCACGCTTGTCGCGTCAATCTGCTGATATACTTTGAACTATATCCACAAAAGCGTCGTTTGTGTGTCATCATTTTCTCTCTCCCTCTGTCTCCATCCGGTTTTTTCGTCCTTTTCTTCGCACAGAAATATCGAGTCTGATCGACTCGAATCCCACTATCCAATCTGGCACTTGACAAAACCACGCGGAATGGTCGCAGCGTCGGCGGTGGCGTGTTTGCACAGCTTTTTTTCACAATGCATCCCCAAAAGCGCGGCAAGCTGTCCAAATCCCTTGGAAGCCCAATGTCATTTCGGAGATTAGAGCGTCGCGCGACCTTTCGCGATATCGTCCTCAAATAACCGTGCAAGAAAAGCTTTCGTTCTTTGTTAAAGGAAAAAAAAGAAAAAAAAGCAGCAGTAATTCGATATGACTCTATTTTACCAAAAATAAATCTCGTTTTCTCATTTCTTATTCACCCTTCGTGTAAAGGAGCGAGTTGTAATTCTCGCTTGATCTGATATTCGTTGCGTCACGAGAGGTGACGAAGGATAATTATTTTTTAATGGTTCGAGGTGTCGAATGGAGGAAGGCAGCCGATGGATTATTTTTTCCATCCTTTGCAATAAGAGATGAGGTTATGTATAGAGATCAATTTTTGAACTACAGTCGAACCTGGATAAGCGAGAGTTCAAGTTATTTCTTTTTCACTTATGGAGATTTTTCAATAAACCAGGTTTTTCGATGAACTATTTTTCCATCCTTTGCAATAAAAGAGATGAGGTTATGTAGAGATCAATTTTTTAATTACAGTCGAACCTGGAGAAGCGAAAGTTCAAGCTATTTCTATTTCACTTATGGAGATTTTTCAATAAACCAGGTTTTTTGATGGACTATTTATCCATCCTTTGCAATAAAAGAGATGAGATTATGTAGAGATTAATTTTTGAACTACAGTCGAACCTGGATAAGCGAGGGTCCAAGCTATTTCTTTTTCGCTTATGGACATTTTTTACTAAATCAGGTTTTTCGCTCATACAGGTTCAGGGGTGGCTTTTTTTCCATTTATAGAGGTTTAAAAAATATAGCAAATATATATGTATTGTTTGGTTATTATTCATTTAATATAAAGATAAAAGCTTTTACAAAAAGAAAGCAAGAAATCTGATACTATTATTTATTTAAAGAAATTCGTTCATTTCTGCGTTTGTTATTACATTTTTTATGTGTTTTTCCAATTCATCAATCTTATAAAATATTGTTTTATCAACAACCTCCGAGTATTCAATAAATGTAGACCATTTTTATATATTTTTGAAAACTATTGAGTGCTTTTTTTGTTAAATGCAATCTTGTCCTCGATCAAAAATTTGTAATATATTTGTATTTTAATGATAGGAAAAATCTGCAGAATATTTCCAAAGCCCTTTTTTTCTTGCTTATTGAAGATTTTTCTTTTCTAAATTTTCTTTCAACATTTTTCCGGTACTGACCAATAATATTTATCGACTGCAGTGTGATACAAAAACAATAATGTTAATTAAATTCACGAAATCTAAATATGGAAGCAGTGATGTTTACTCGACAGAAAAAGCAAATAAACATGAATTACAATGTGAGAGATTGAAAGAATACATCAAACAAGCAGTTGGAAGTTGAAATTGACAGGACTGTCAACATCACTTCGCTGACTCCACTAATATAACTACATTTTCATATATTTGCAGCCTCAAAATGGCCTTTTCCTTCAACAAAATTTCATTCTTTGAGATTGGTGCTAGCCCAGTCACAAATTACATACGTATTATATTTACCATCCATTACTACATATGATAACTACATATCATGATCCTCTTATGGACGCCATGTTTTTTAAGCTCTGCCCATTTGACAGATCCCAATAGAGGTTTCTATTTCTCACTCATCGAGGCTTTAGAGGTTCAAAAGGATCGACTTGACGATTATACTCTCACTTATAGTTTTCTCTTTTATCCAGTTCTCACTTATCCAGGTTTGACTGTAGATCCAAAAAAATGTATAAAGCAGGGAATCGAACGTGACGTTTATCGCGAGTGTCGATATCAAGCTGATATATATAGAAAAGTCAATCAATCCGGAATGACGCGAATAAATGCATTTCGTGCAGGAGCCTTTTCTTCTCGGATAAAAAAAAAGAGGGTGAATACATGGATCCCTTGGACGTTTTCTATTTGTAGCGACGTTCCTGACTGCATCAGGATTAAGAGTCGATACCCGAGTTGTCTCTCCATTCGGATTAAGCGCGAGAGACGCGAATTCTCCGTTCTTTTCATAGACGAACGATCGATCGATTCTCACTTGTCTATGACGGCGCTGGGGATGAAACTCCTGATTATGATCGAGTATCAGAATGAGAAAAGATTTCTCCTTCTCGGGCTGTTTGCGTATGGAGATCAGGAGCCTCATGCCGATTCTTCCTACTCTCCGAATTGGGGACCATTTTGAAAAAATCCCTCGGGGATAATAAATAGGGGTGATTTTTCATCCCCTACCGCTTTTCCACGTGTATATGCATCAATGAGATATTATATTTCTATCAACAAATGAGAATTTCACTTTCCTCGCAACACTAATCCCTAAATATCATTAGATCTCAATGATTTCCGATCATGATTTTGCAAAGTCGATCGAATGAGAAAGTAAAAATTAACTCATAATTCTTGTGATTAGTCTCAGATCGTAAAATTGTTGAAAAAATAATTGAAAATTGCATTAAAAAGACGATACAAATATATTATTTCTTATCTCTAAATATCATAAAATCGATGTTTCTCCTTAATCTTAAAATACTGGTAAAATCAATCCTGTGGAAAAATAAAAATTGATCCAATATTCTTGTCATTGAAACAATAATGTGCAAGAAAAAAAACATAAATATTATCCCTTATTTTTAAATATTATATGAAATCTCGATGTCTCTGTATAATCTTGAAATATTGCAAAAATCAATTCTCTGAAAAAATAAAAATCGATCCAAAAATTCTCGTTAGTTTCAGACCTACGAAAATTCTCGTTATCGAAACAAAACTTATATAAAAAAGAAAAATATTATTCCTTATCTCAAAATGTCATCAAATCTCGATGGCTCTTCATAATCTCGTACAAACTGCAAAAATCATATAAATCCTTTGAAAAAAATGAAAATCGACCGAATTCTCGTCAGTCTCATACCTAAAAATAATTCTCACAATCGAAACAACTTATACAGAAAAGACAACACAAATATTATTCCTTATCTCTATATAAATATCACACGAAATCTCGATGATATTCGATAATCCTGGAAAACACTGAAAAAAAATCAATCTATCAAAAAAATAAAAAATAAATAATCCGGAAACTGTGATCAGTCACCGACCGAAAGCTTCGTACATTCGAAAATTGCACACGTAAAAAGAGAGGCAACAAAAATATTATTCCTCCCCGGAACAAAAACGAAGCGGATCGTTTACATATTTGTACTAAATTCGTAACAGAGAGCGTTTCAACGGCATATATAAATATATATATATATATATTTATTTATAAATTTATTTATGTACAGGTAACGGAGAAAGGTGGCGATAGGAGAGGGGGTGGGAGCGGATTAATACAGGTATACAAGGATGAGGGAAAGGATAAAATACGTTTAGTAGAATATGAACGTATGTGGACTGGGATGAACGGTGACGTGCACCGTAGCGTAAAGTCACCGTATACTGCGGACAGTCTCCCATCGTTTTCATCCTTCCAATGCCCATTCATATACATGTATGTATACACATTTGTGCCCGTAGAGAGACATTCCCGGTGGAATTCTCGCTGGCTCTCGCTCGCGCTCCCGTCGCTTATCCCCGCGTCGACGCAATCGGACAATGGAGCGATTAACTCGCGTGGGAGGTTCCGTTGTTTATCGTACGAGCGTTATTTGCCTGGTGGTCGTTCGCTTAAATTATTCGTCGCGTTTGGTCCGACAGAACTGATAGAAAGATAGAAAGAGACGCCGAGGGGGAAATTGGGGGGGGGGGAGGGTTCGCGAGAGAGAGAGCGCCAAGTGCAGTTGAGCCACGTTCAACGCGGTCCAGACTTTACACGGATGCTTTAATCGTTCCCGGATAATTCAACGGCTATTAACGATCCCCATCCCCTCTCCGGGGCCCTCGCTCTCTTCTTTTGCTCGGCCTGCGTATACTTCCCCGGCACCGCTCTCGCGCTCTTTCGCTCTCGTTCCATCAACGTGTCCGCCCGAGTATCGTGTACACCCCGATTTTACATCCTGTGAATTTCATCCAGACAACCCGGTTATACGCCTGCGAAAAATACAATCGAACACCTCCCTCCCCCCGCTCATCGCGATTCTTTTGAATTGAAGCTTCTTCGTGGAGCGGCAACGATCCGAGAATTAATCCGACAATTATTTGCTTCGTTATAATAAATTGCTATCGATAATAAAAAATGTTCCAAGAAAGTGTTGAATAATGGAAAAATGGCCTTAAATATATTTTGAAATTTAAATAGATATAATAAAAAAGCTTGAAAATTGTAATAATAAAAGTGGAATTTTAATGACAAAACTTATATTATTCTTACGAATCAATGGAAAAGAATGAACGAGACTATAGATAATAAAAAATATCAAAATAAAAATAATTTTTTATATTTTGAAACTTAGATAGCCATTATGGCTTGCTTCAAAATTTACGTATTAAGCGTAGTACAATGAGAGTTTAAAACTCATAGGCGAGAAAAATAATGAGAAAATACACTTTTCTTCATTAATAAAATACGATACTATAGTTAATAAAACACGCCAAAAGTGTATGAAATAATTTAAAAATACTTTCATGTATTTCAAAACGTAAATATAGAGCTCATGACAATAAGCTGAAAAGTAAAATAATTATTTAAAATAAATCTTATACTCTCACAAGTTAATAGAAGAAAATGAATGAGGATAATAACTAAAAAAATATGTATATACAGAAATTCTCTACTAAACACTATACATTTTTGAAACCAGATAAAGATTACAACGAACTGCAAAATGGAACGTCAAACAAATAGCATTTTCTGTCTAAAAAAAAATACAAAAAAGCTCTCAAGAATAAAGCTACATATAAGTTAAATATTCACACGAGTTAATGGAAGAAAATACATCTTTGAATTCTTAAAAACTAGCAGAGATTACATCAATATTATTAATACAATAACGTGTCGAACATATATTTCCTGTGTAAAATATACAAGGACAGCGAGCTCTTGAGAATGAAGCTAGTGTTTGGGCTTAATATTCATACGAGTTAATGGACGAGAATTAAAAAATGGGAAAAAGTAGAGTAGAAGCATTGGAGGAAGGATAACGAGGCAATGGTTGGAGAGATGTCTCGCTGCGCTCGTGCATTGCTCGGAGCCAATCAGCCACAGGGTTTGATTCTCTTTGATCGTGCTCCTCTCTGCTCTTGCGTTTGCTTCCAAGTTACGGGACAACGTCTCCAGCTCGGTAGCTATTCGCCCAGTATCGGGACAAGGACGTGCTTTGATTATTCCTTTTATTCCTTTCATGTGGCATTTTATTTTATTGTGATTTTTACCACAATAATATTTATTTACTTTACTATTTTATGTAAACAAAAACACCCCTCTGTGTACACTCAAGCCAAAGAGTGTTTAATTTATATGTGTTCTTTTTTTAATTATTTTACAGACTGCAGTTCATTTATTTGACCAAATTTTATCTCTCGTTTTCATTTAGCTTATTTATATTTTTGGTAGTTGTGCTTTTTTTTATCCCCGAAATGAGTTACGAGAACAAAAATTCTCTCTCTTGCATGTATAGGTCACCTCGATGTGAAACTTTTTGATGACGATGTATGAGAAAATGAGGCAGAGAGCCTAAAAAAGGAGGAAAAAGAGAATAATGTGTAACTCGGCGTCGCATCGAGTGCAGAAAAACGAGTCGTGGGAGGTCGATAGCATCGTGATGGTTAAATATTTATGGGACGACCCAGAGAGAAAGAGACAGAGAGAGAAAGAAAAAGAAAAAGATAGAGTGAGAGCAAGAGACAGAAGAGAAAATGGCATTATATAATATGCAGCGATGCAACGCTGAGGATCTAATTGAAAATCTCGTCTCATTAGTTCTCAGTTTTTATCTCTCTTTTTTGTTTGTGAATCATTTAAATATTTAAATCGTTATAACCGAGAATCTATATCAACAAAGACGTCGATCAATGAATTGCATTTTCGTAAATTTATTTTATCGAGAATATTGGCTCGATCGAAAGAGTGCGATTAAATAAAGGTATAGTTGTCTCGCTATACACATATAGGTAAATCAATTTTTAAATCAGTTTTTGTTTTTTAAGAAAAGTTGTTTCAAATTGATTCAAAAACATATACTCAAAATTCAAGGCCATGTCTATTTACTAAGTGCATAAAAAAATTGTGAAGAAAAATTTCTTAAAATGTTTTTTAACTCAAATAAGTTTCTATGATGTTATGTAAAGAGTTTTTAAAAATTTGCAAAATTGCAGTATTTTAAATATCATTTTTTAGATAATATAGTTATACTTTCCGTATATAAGAATGTAACTTTAACACTTGATTACTCGAAAACAATGTAGACAATTTTTTTTTCTAAATTTATATAAATTTCTTTGATCACAAAGAACGACGTTCTTTCAAATTTTCATCGTGTTCTTAACAAATTTCGATTCCCTATACCTTTAACACGTAAAACTTCATTTATTTTCGCCAGCTGTATCGAAACCCCTTAATAGAATTTACTACCAAAAACGTAAACAATGTTTCATTGCTGAACATCTTGATTTTTAACCCTGTGAAATCAGCAAATAACACACCGCTCGACATCTTTTACCAAACACACCAGTTTTAATATATTTTACACCCCGAAATTTTTTACAGCGTAGAACCACAATAGAGCTACACCTTAAATCGTCATACTTTTTCGACGATATGTGCGAAGTGTGAAGAGTCGACCGAAAAAAAAACAACGATCTTGAATATTCAGCGAGTAAGAAAGTCCGGGGGGAAAGGGCACGGGGATGAGAGCGAGAGGGCGCTTGGGGAGGTAACGTAATTAAATAGTTTCGCAGAAATTGGATGTAAAACTAGGAGAGGCAACAGCGTCACGAGGCTAAGAAATATATTAATATGTATACAAAATTGTTTCGGTGTGACGTGGGAAAAGTTGGTGCGCGTATACGTGCGTGTGTGCGAGACAGCTTGAACGAGTTAATCAAGCAGGAATACGAGGGATCTCGACTTTTGTTAAAACGCTGAGACTCGCTGCCACTCGAGCAAGAAAAAGCGGAAAAGGTCGTAACTCCGTGAACGTCCACGAAGAAAATTCCTCGGAGCTCCCGGGTCAAGATGAAAAAATGTCAAAACAACGCGAGGATTATAAATTGACGAGGAAACGTCTGGTATTTTTATAATCTAGTATATACGAGAGCTCGCTCGATGCCTGGTAATTATTTTATCTTTAAATAAATTGAACGAGCGTCCAATAATTATTTTTACTCTTAATTTTTTCATTTTTCCGAAATACAATTTGATTTTATCAAAATTGAAATTATTTTTTCAATTTGATTTATATTTTTTTTTAATATGAAAGATTTATAAATTTTCAGTACGGTATTCTTATAAGTATATGAAAAAAATTTTATGCAAAATTTGTAATTCGAATAAAAAATTTAGAATTAAAAATACAAGATTCGTGTAAATTTTTAACAAAGTTAATTAATAATAAGCACTTTATAAAAGTTGCGCTATAAACTTTCTTGTTTAATTCTTTGGATAATAAAATGTATTTAAATGATTGACGAAATGTTTTGTCAATTGTCGCAATATCATCAACAGTTGAGCCAAAAAATGAAAAAAACTTGCAACGTATTAGGCAAATTGTTATACAGTCATATAGCATGTGCCGCAGCAAAACCGATTTTATGCAAAATTTTATCAAAGTTCTTGGAAAAAAAAAAGGTTTTCCGATAGATTATTTTATGCATTCTTATGGAATATTTTTGTGCAGAATACAAATGTTGTTTTACGTATTGTGCAAAAGAGAGAGAGAGAGAGAGAGAGAAAGATATGAAGGAGCGAATGAAAAAAGTCACGTGGTCGAGGATGTCCTTGAAAAGGATCTTGGAGATACGAGAAAGGCCATTTCTCTTATCTGCTTATCCTTATCCAGCGTGACGGAGAGAAGAGAAAAGCGAGAGACGGCGAAGAACGAAGAAGGGTTTTGCTTTAAAACCTTTCCTTGCCTCCTTCCTCCTTTTTTCCCTCCTTGTCATTCTCCCTTTTCCCCCGTTCTTCGTCTTCTCTCTTTAACGCTTCGTCGCCTCGTCCCGTCAGCGCTCCTCAACGTTCGCCGGCGTTATCCTGAAAAGCCTCGGCTGTCCTTCCATTCTCATTAGACGAGCTTCATGCACGATGTAGCTAACATCACTGCCAGACGTCTTTGCCCTTTCTCGACTTCCTTCTCTGCCTTTATCCTTCGCGAAGGGCCCCAAAACTTTTTTTTTCTCCCCCGATTATCTCTCTCTCTCTCTCTTTCTCTGTGTTCTCACATTGAAGAGACTCGCGTACGCTTTTGACTACATTCGGGTCAAGCGCGATATATACTTGATTATTCTAGTACTCTGCTGAAATAAAAAAAAATCATATTTCGTCCATTATAAAAATATTTCGTTTCTTTCACACATACAGCTCTTGAACTTTGAAAGTGTCCCCTTGCGCGCTTTTTTATTCGTTCGATGCAAAACGGGAGGCTAAAAATGGCAGAAAAGTTGCTAAAATTCGACGTGGCACCGGAGAATCGAATAAAGTGAGCGAACAGAACGGAAGTCACAGAGAAAATAGCGAGAGAACACGGACGCGGAGAATTCACATATACACAGGTGTAATGTATGGAAAAGAGTGGAATGATGGAGAGAAGGGAGGTGGATTCGCGACAGGAATACCCTCTGATGAATGGAGCCAATTTACCGGACTGACGCCCGGTCTATTTCCCTTCCCTTTCGGCTCGTCGACTCTCCGTTCCAACTCTCTTTATCTCTCTCTTCCTCTCTTCCTCCACCCATTTCCCCCCCTCGGCCGTCTCCTCCTCCCTTCTCCCTCTGTTCTTCCCTCCTCTCCCCTTTTTTTTCTCCTCTTTGTCCCATAGGCCTCATAGACTCCGCACATACGCGATTCTTTTCCTCCTCGACTCTTGTGTCTCCCTACGAAAATTTCCATTTCCGAACTTTCCATCCAGACACACTCTTTTTTCTTCTCCCTCCGCTTTTTCACTTTCGACTATAACGTTCCTCGCTCACAATTATTTTCGTTACTACGACCTATTCAATTTTTTTGTACATATTATACTAGTTCTCGATGAAGAAAATAATGGTATAAAAATTCTAAAATTTTTATTCACGATTTTTTCGTTTTTTCTTCTTCTCCCTTCGCTTATTTTTTACTTTTGACTAAAATCCCTTCTCGCTCACCATTATTTTCGTTACTATGACCTATTTCAATTTCTGAACATATCTTTTACTATAATTCTCAATGAAAAAAAAATTGTATA
>JAPYYW010004189.1:0-12140 GCA_030522545.1 Cremastinae sp. A BG-2022a
TAAATGAGTACAGATTAGCCAAAAGTCAATGCGCTCCGCATAATGCACTCTATACCAGTTAATCGATTAGAGGCCTCATGTCTTTTTTAATATAGATACTTAAAATTTCTTTGAAAATATATCATAGATGGTGTGAAAAAAGTTAGCATTTATATGTATATGCTCCCATCTTGATGTGCAAAGGTATGTGGTGAAAAATAAAATTGAGATAAAGAAACATGAGAACAAAAATGAAATACATAATATAAATAATATTTACTAAAATATTATTTGTGAAATATCTCGTAAATCGTAAATGAAAGATAAGTAATTTCTATCACCTTGTTTTACTAAATCTCAGCAACTTTAGAATTTCATTACTCTTTAACCATACAATAAAACAATTTTTAATTTGACACCACATTTTTCATAAATTAAAAAATAAAATACTCACTAAATTATTTATTTACCATATTTTTACAAATATTGTTCATAAATCTTAAAAAAAAGGTAAAACACGATCTCCTTAACACGTGATTATGTGGAAGAGTAGAAAAAATTGTCATTTTTTATGAGAAATATCTCGAAATTTATACGTAGAAGTATTTCTTAAAATGTATAGTATGCATATGCGTATGATTTTAAAGATAGTTTTTTATTTTAAGGTATAGTTCTATCATAAAATCCTTTTCTTAGGATTTTGTTGAAAATTTGTAAAAACCTTGTTTGATATAATGTGCGATTGTATATTAAATTTGAAGATGTTACACTACGTAGAACTCTGAGTACGTGTTAAATATTGAAATCTTCAATTCTAAATATTTAGATTTCTGTGTGGTGGAACTTCTTGAAAAAACTACTTTAAGGAGGTATTAACGATTGTATGAAATTGAATTTTTCTTATTGAATTTTTTTTATTAATGTAATTTTTCGATGGCTAAATTTCAAGTAGCATTATCGATAAAATAAGCAAAAATTATCCCGACAAAGTATGTTCGACACAAGCCAGAGTCTTGTGAGAAACTGTTGCACTCACTCTTTGATTAAAAAAAAATATTTATAGAGCGAAATTTCAAACAAACTAAAATATCTCATGTGCTCATTATAGTGTATAAGGTCTAATTATTTACCATAAAAATAGAGGGTCATCGAACTTCTCATTGAATTATTTAATGATAATATCAGATATGACACTTATATACATGAGATAATGAATCCAGGTCAAATTATAACCTAAAAATGAAAATCACTTTTTAACTGCCTGTATTACATCGATATTTTACATTTCAAAATTAGTATATTTGATAAAAAAGATTTATATTCAATCTTAATATTAACGCCTCATTTAGAAATGAGCCAAATAGTAAGTATCGCTAATACCTCCTTAAGACAATAAAAATCATGATGTGTCATTGAGAGTCCCTAAATAAGAACTTCCGTCCTTCAACGACCATCAAAAATCGACTCAATCGCTCAACAAATGCACCACGTTGCTCCTTGAATTTCTCAGCCAAAAAGTGTCTAAAGTTACCAGAAAATATTTCGAATATTTTCGAGTATCACAGATTTTTTCACCAGATTTTTTCCATCTCACGGAGAAAGAATTTATCGTCTGATGTGAGTGAGAATATTGATCGTTTAATTTCCCGTAAAATATTGCAAAAGAAGAAGAAGAAAAAGATGCACAGAATTTAGGGAAGAAGGTCCAGTTACTCGGTGTGATTCTCTTACATCAGTAAATAAAATTTAGGTGGGTGGCTACGGAATCTCTTTCATTGACCAAATTCCTCTCTCGCTCTAAACGTATACATGAACATACATTATATGTATAATATATACAATATAATATTATATATATATATAAAAAGAAAGAGAACACCGCGATCGTGATTTTTTTCGATCCTCTCATTTTTTTAATCGCACGATGAGACGTTCGAGAGAGAAAAAAACGAAGATATACATTGAAGCGAGGGAGAAAATGGAGAGACTGGAGAATGGCGAACGCAGTCCGGTGACCCGGTTCGTGGGACGATCCCCTGAAGCATGTTTTATATTTACACAAGAATAAGGATAAAGATGCGAGACGAAGTTCGCATCCTTCGAGAATGATATTTACACAAGAAGGAGGAAAATACGAGATGAAATTCGCACCGGTTCGTTTTCTTCAGGATTTCGATTTTTTCTACGGTGGTCCAGCAACTCGATCTCAATCTCTCTCTATCTCTTTTTTAGTCTCTCTCTCTCTCTCTCCTTCTGTTCTTGTATGTAAAACTTATATATAATTTATTATATAGTTTCTCAAAAATGTTTACTTTTATCACATATATTATAAATTCTATTTTTATATTTGAAAATTTTTTTGTATACTGATTTGGTATACTACGCAGCGTAATAACCTTAATCAATCAATCAATCGATCAATATGTATTTTGATGTATCTCTCTCTCTCAATCTCTTTCTCCTGTTATTATTTTTTAATCATATGCTATTACATATTTTTGTTAAATTGTGTTTGTACTATATACTATGGATTATTTGTATTCTTTGTTTACGGCATTGCCACGCCATATTAAATGATTTCATTCATTTATTCATTCATTCTCTTTCTCTCTCTCTTTCTCTGTACAGAATAAACGTCTATCTATCTATCTATCTATCTATCTATCTATCTATCTATCTACAGAGTAGAGTGGGTTAAAAAAAGTGACTTTTTTTGAATTCTCTTCCGTCATTGAAAATCTTGTTTCTAGGCACCTCTAGAGAACTCTCACCAAGTATTAGCTCTATAAATTGATGGGAACAACCTTCGCATCGCAATTTTCGATTGTTAATTATACACTGAAAACGACATTTGGTTGATTCAACAAAATATTTGTTTTAATACGTTCAACGATATTATTTTTCAAATTAAACTAAATTCTTGGTTGATTTAATTGAAGTTTAATTATTTCAAATAAACAAAAATTGTTTCGATGAAATATTCTCAACTATATAAATATTTTTCAACTAAATCTGTTCTCAGTGTAGTCTCTTATGTAAAAATTCATATCTGGCTGTATATCAAACTTAGAGTCATTCAAAAGCCATATTTTCTTAAGAAATTGAATGCTCTACAAAAAAGTTCTCTTCTGAATTTTTCGTTAATCGGTTTTAATGTATTTTCCTGAAATTTTAACATTTAACATTAGATACCAATATCTTCTTGACGCTTCTTCTAATTGAGTAAACACAACAGACCTTTTTTGAAGATCAGCTAATTTCCTATAAAAAAAATGTATTGCTCATTTTATTCTGGTTTTGTTAGTGATTTATGTATCAAAAACAATGATTTTTTCGATTTTTCTATTTTGACCTCAAATATCCTTGAAATTGCGAGATTAATGAAAAATTTACAAGAGAACTTTTTTGTAGAGCGTTCATCCATTTTCTACAATAAAATGTATTGGCCATTTTATTATGTTTATTATTTAGTGAGTTAGAAAATGATGATGAACAAAAAAATTTTCAAAATTTTTCAAACTTTGACTTCAAATTTGAAATGGTAAGATTAACGAAAAATTCACGAGAAAACTTTTTTGTAGAGCATTCAATTTCCTACGAAAATATGACTATTAAATAGCTCTAAAAGTTTGATATACAGCAAGATACGAATTTTTCCGTGAGAGACTGATGAAAAATCGAAAATTGCGATGCGGAGGTTTTTCCCACCAATTTAAAGAGCTAATTCTTGGTGAATGTTCTCTATAGGTACTCAGAGCCAAGAGATTTTCAATGGCGGAAGAGAATTTTAAAAAATTCACTATTTTTGACCCATCCTTATACATGTATATTATATGTATAATTTTTCAAAATATTGTATATTATTATTGTTTTAATCTGAAAAGTTTAATTTACTTACGTAATAATTCCACGGTATATAATAAATGTCCATTCATTCATCCATTCTCTTTTATTCTCTCTTTATCTCTTTTGGTGACTTTCTCTCTGTCTCTCTTTATTCTGTGTCTTTATTCACACGAGATACATAGAGATGCATCGCCAAGGGATAGCTTCGAGTTTGCCCGGGTTTATATAAACGCGATATCTCACATAAGGTTCTTCTCGTTCACCAACTCGAGAAGACTCTTCCCACGGGGTCCTCTCGCTCTTGTTCCCCTCTATATACCTCTCGCATCCTTCTTCCGTCTCTTCTGCTCCAACTTTTCTCCCAGCCTCCTCGTTTTCGTTCATCCTGACTCCTTTTCGTCCTTACTCACTCACTTTCTCTCTCTCTCTCTCTCTCTCTTTCGCTTCTTCTCATCTCTCCTCCGCACGACCGATCGGTGAGCTTCAGTTTCGTTGGCAAGCTCACATTAGTCGCCCCGCCGGAGATAATCGAGAAAATTTTTCGCGTATACCGTCAAATCGCTCCGGACTATACATATAAGCAGGGATGGGCAGAGCTCGATGCTTTTCTGAGAAATGAAAATTTTTCAATAGATTATCTTTGTTGCCTCATTGATGAAATTAGCATCAGCCATTGAAAAATTTTCATCTCTCAGAAAAGTATCGAGCTCTGCTCATCACTGCATATACATAAGCTTCGAATTACTGTCTAGTCAATCTAGTCAAATGAGATACTGTTTGGACTATTTTTATATGAGGCGTGGATAAATTACTTTTAAAGATGTCCATAAAAAATGTGGATAAAAAGTTCATGTTAAGCGGTTTTAATGCATTTTCCTGAAATTTGAACATTGAACTTTATACATATACGTATATCTTCATAAATCTTCATTTAATCGACTTAACACAAGAGACCACTTTTCAAGATCAGTTAATTTCCTACAAAAAAAATGCATTTCCCATTTTACTATGCTTATACATATATACTATTTAGCGATTTATGATGCAAAAATAATGATTTTTTTCAATTTTTCAAACTTTGACTTCAAATTTTAAATGGTAAGATTAACGAAAAATTCAACAAGAAAACTTTTTTATAGAGCGTTCAATTTCCTATAAAAATATATCTTTGAGGTGACTGATACGCTTGATATACAGCAAGATACGAATTTTTCCGTATAAGAGACTAATGAAAAATTGAAAATTGCGATGTGGAGGACTTTCCCATCAATATAAAGAGCTAATATTTGGTGACAGTTCTGTAGAGGTGCCTAGAAACAAGATTTTCAATGGCCGAATAGCAAAATAAACTACGTTTTTTCACCCACCTTCTAATATACATAATTATATGAAATATTTTTTTAGGAGATATTGAATCATAAAAAATATTATCCGGAATGTAAAATGAATCATCAATTTAAAAACCAATTTCAATTTTTTCATTTGAATTATCTAAACATTGCTATAAATGTCCAAATAATAATCCAATAAATGACATACATATATATTTATGGCAAAAATAAAAAATATACATTTCTCCAATTCATAAAAAAAATTTACTTTTGTTAGAAACTGTCTCCAATTTTTTAAATAGGAAAATTCACGCATAACTTAAAAATAATGAAGAACCTATAATAATACGCTTGAAGAACAAATAATGAAATTTTCGTTCGGATATCCTGTTGTACTCTCAAATTTACAATTCGCAGAAGCAACCCGAATAATTGAAACGACTTCCGGCTCCTTTGGGCATTGCCGACATAGCAAAGGTGAAAACGCCTTGCGAAAGATCGAGGAATCTCGAAAAGGGACGGGCATCGTAATAAAAAAAAAGCCTACACCGGAAAACTTAAACGAGAGAACGCGAGGACTCCGCCTTATAATTTTTGTTTGCCTTTCTCTAATGCGACGAAAATCCCACCGAGACGGAAAGTCATTCATGAAATGACTAAATAACAGGGTCGCTATCGGAAAAGAAAAACAAGGCGGGCGATGAGTCAAAATAAATAAGTGAAAAGCACGCCCGGAAAAGTCGTTGCACAGATTTCCTTATTCCATTAATCCATTTATGACTAAGATTTCTAATTGTGCAACATGTTTTTGAACTTGAATTTAATGTACATGAGCAATTCCAGGTAAATTCAACGATGATTTCACGATGACCCCTTCGATTTTTTTTTAAATTTTTAGTATGTTATTGTAGACACAAAATGAAGTACATATGCTAATTTTTAGCCATCTAATCTTATTAACATAAAATATTCATAGCTTTTACAATAATGAAGATATCACGTAACATAATTAGAGGTCAATTTTTTTTAATGTACTTTTCGAAAAGAAATAGAAAATCGTGAACATTTTTTTAGTGTCATTTGGCCACTTTGAGCTGAAAAATTGGATTTTATTTCAATGGAAACCTTTCGATTAATTTTTAAAAAAAAACAAAATTCTACGTAAAAAAAATAAAAAAACAATTTTTGAGCCCCTACCGCAGATGGAATTCAAATTACTTCATAACAAAAAAAATTCCACAGTCATAGTGCGAAAAAAATTCCAAAAAAAGAAACTTAAAAAAAATATATATAAAACTTATAGCTTCGATTGAAAAAAATATTTTTTCCACTCACAAAGCGCATAAAGATAAAGAATTAAGGTGGTTGTACCACAACAGTCAAATTAAAAAGTTTCGGCTCATTTTTTCTCACGTACCGAATGATTTGCGAGTCTTGTTACAAATTGACTAGAAATATATATTCTTTAATGCTGTGTACAATTTCATACCAAATTTTCTAAGGTTTCACCGTGCCGAAGTTGAGATATTTGTTGTTAAAAATCGAAATATTTAACACGTGCTCTTATGGAAAAGTACCGAAAAATGCGATTTTTACCAATAAATATCTCAACTTTCGTACGGTAAAACGTTCTAAAATTTAGCACACACGTGCATACTGCATCAAAGAACATCTATATCAATTTTTATTAATATCTGACGAAAACGATTTCACGGTACAACCACCATAAAATAGTTCTATACGTATACAGTCAAATAAAAAGTTTTAATCTCAATTTATCTCCATACCATGTGGTTTTTGAGTTTAAGTTTATTAACAAAAGTTGTTGCAAATTGTTTCAAGAACAACATATTCAAAATTCAAGGTCATCCAAGGAAACCTGTACTTGTTACGTATGTATGAAAATCATGAAAAAAAAATCTTACCAATTTGTTTAAAAACTAAAGGAAGCTTCTTTGACATACAATAAAGAGCTATGTTAAGTTTTAAGAAGATTCACCATCTAAAAATTGGAATTTTTAACAATATCTCGAGATATCTCGATTTCTACGTGGTGAATCCCCTTAAAATTTGATACACATACGTATGCCATATGAAAGAAGGTTTGTGCAAATTTTCAATGAATTCCTAAAAAAATAATAAAACTATAGAACTATATACCTTATCCATAAATAATGCTTTATAGATAAAAAAAGATCATGGCAAATATCTATTGAATTATTCTACAATTATATAGTATATTTTTAGCCCCAAAATAATCGTACTGTTATAAAAGTCGTATTAGACTCAAAAAAATCTTGCATTCATTACAGACGAATGCACGACCCAGTATTACGTCGATTTGAAAAGTCATTTGATGCATTTCGTAAATAAAAAAGAAGAGTCATAAGTGAAAGAATGAGACAATGAATTCGAGAAAAACAATCGATTGGAAACAAAACTGGAAAAGAAAAAGAAAACTCGGTTCTACTGAGAAGTTTTTGGTGAAAATTTTATTGAGCTACAATGGATATTCGACCAATGCTAAAATGAGTATATTTAAGTTTTGAAGTACGAAAAAGTATTCGAGACTACTGGGGGTCGAACCACAATAAAAGGCACCCTCCTGTGTGACCAAACGGTTGCCGAAACTCGATGGATGAAAAAAAGGCGCGTGAGGAGTGAAAAGGGAGTTCGAACACGAGAAAATTCGCGTTAACTTCAAAGGGAACGTCGTAAGAGCTCGTTTTTCGTTCAATAACGATCCCAATATTAAATGCCAAAAATATAATAAGCCCATTGTGCTCTTCGATAAAGAGGCATCGATTACGACATTAAACAAGATTCTTTGTGTCTTGGATGGAATTCGGGTGTTTCGTAACTTTCCTAAATCGTATCGGAGCGGCTGCAAACATTTTTTTTCAAAACGAAGAAAATAAATGGTTTCTTTATCCTTTGATATAAGCCGAATCGTTTCAACATGTTTTTCCTTTCGAAATCTCGTTACGAATTTTTTTTCCGCTACCGATTATTTGGGATGGTTGAACAAGTTTCTCACTTTATTGAATCCAAATATTCGGATTGGAAGTTCAAAAAGTAAATTTAATTTAATAATTTATTAATTTAAATAATATAATTAATAATTAATTATATCTAAATTTACAATATAAATAGACATGGCCTTGTTAAGAAATGTGAATTTGAATATTTTGATTTTTTCTCACTTGGCGTCAATATAAATGATGGTTAAAATACAAGATGAGAGAGTATATGGTGTATCTATGGATGGAATGAAATAAGAATGAAGAATGGGGGGGCACGAGCGTTATTCCAAATCCTGGACGGTGCCATTCGAAATCAAGTGTCGTGATTCAGTATTTTATTTTGAAATTTTTTTCAAAACACATACACATTTAATTACATATAAACAATCTGATTTTAGTTACTCACTTTAATTTATTTATTATAATAAAATGATTAAATATCATTTAGTAAATAATTATGAATGTCTATCAAATAAGTCAATCGTGATAGAAATGCGTGTTTTTAGGATCAAACGATAAGAAAAGTTTCAAGCTACAAAATGTGCAAAAAAAAATATGCCCTTCCCGACTTTTTAACGAAGATATTTGAGATTGAAAATTCGTTTTTTAACATTGAGTAGATATACGAGAACACAATTCCGTACCTTTATTTTCAAATAGCAATTGTTTTGCACATGAGTGACTCTTTATAAAAACTATTTGATATATTAATTAAACATTTTTAAACCTGCAGGACAAAGAAAAACTTGAGGTCACGGGCCTTTTTTATTAATTATTAACGATAAATGACGATAAACCGTTACTTAGAGCTCTATATAGTAATACCCCAAGCACGGGCAGGTTTCCTAACCTTGATCAAAACAACAACTTTAATAAAAGTATTAATGCTACTAAATATACTTGTTGGATCACCACGATAATTCTTCATGCCTAAAAATGTGAACCTTTATTTTAGTATTCTTTAATTACAGTAAAAATCATGTTAAAAAATATTGTAAAAAGTATTCAACATGACTTAAAAGACATTCTCAAATAAACTGATTTTATTTACTTATGTTAATTTAATCTAGTTATTGTAACAAAAGAATTAATTAATTAAAATAAATGTAGTTAACAAATAATTGAACCTAAATAAAAATAAGTAAGTAAAGATTGCCTGATTTTGAAATGTGAATTGATCGATTTTGTTTGTTTTTTTCTCACTTGGCATCAATAAAAGTGATGTTTAAAATACAAGATGAGAGAGTATGGTGTATCTATGGAATAAGGAATGAAAGGAAGAATGGAGAATTGGGCGCACGGAGCGTCCCAAATCCTGGTGGACGCTGGAGGAGCGTTGCCAAATTCTGACCGGTTGACCTTTGGGAACCCGGGGTGAGGGGACGCCCTCTATATCCCAATAATTATCCACTTAAAGCGAGGCAAAGAGTCCCGTATACGGGGCTGGCTCATCCTCGCTATTCGTTCTATATATACACACGGCTCCCCATATATATACACTACCGCTCAAAAGTATTTGACCACCTAGTAAAATACATTTTGTAAAAGTTTGATTGAGTGAAACTACTTCATAATTATTTTAACTGTTTACTAGCAATTTTTAGATATAACAATAATGCAGTTTTTTTAATTCTGGACTCATCCATGTGTCCACCTTTATTTTTCATGACAGCCTCACAAAGCTTCGACAACCTAGCTACAAAATTTTGCGACTTCAAAGATTAACTTCGCAGAAATTCCGACAAAAACACTATTTTGGTTTTATGACCAGGATTCGGCAAATAACAATAAGCTGTTTACAATTTTACCGTAAATAAGTATTTTCCGGTGTTATACAAACAATGAAACCTAATAAATGATTTCTTTACAATGTATTGTTTGTAACGTGTAAACAAAATGCGGTGGTCAAAATACTTTTGAGCGATAGTGTATATACGTGCGGTCTCGAACGCGACTCGAATCCGGCGAAAAAACGTGTTTTTATGTGTACGGATTAAAATAAGAGCGTGGTATATGCTCGGGGTGCGGAACGAGTGTGAGGGTTAATTTGATAATTGCATTATTTCGTCGGTACTAAATACCACCTTTCGGTGAAATGGCCAGTCTGCGCGTGGGCCCAGGCCCTTCCAAAATTTCCCTTCTCATTCACCCAGCCGGGGAATCATCCCCTCCTGGCTGCTGCTCCTGTTGCCCCCCCCCCGTACCACACGTTTTTTTAATCGGAAGAAATAAGAGAACGGAGATAGTGGCGCGCTCTCCGCAATCCAAAGCGATGCACGCTTCTGCAACTCTCTCTCCCTCTGATGTTTTTCCCACAAACTCGATGTAAATCGGGCGCACGCACGCGCGAAATAAATAACAGCATCGCGCTTTCGCTTCAACCATTCCTCTCTCTCCCTCTTCCCCCCGACAATCTTTTTTCCCTTATTTCCGTTTTCGTCTTGTATAAAGCTTTTTTAAAGATGATGCCGTATAGATGTACCACGTGACACAAAACGTGATTTGCTCAAACATGCAAATTATTGATATTTCATAAAAATCCAAAGATCAGCCCATTTTTGCCATTAACCTGCGTGGACTAAAAAAATATTATTCTCATTGACAAAGAATTAAAGAAGTTTGAACCAATCGCGTTTTCCTACTGCCTGGGATCTGCGGCATCGTCTTCAGGTAGTTTTATATATCAAACTATTGTTTTCTTAGGATTTTGTTGAAAATTTGCAAAAACCTTCTTCGATACAGATGTGCAATTGTATATATTAAATTTTAAGAGGTTTGTCTAAAATCATTATTTTCTGTACTCTCCCATAAGAGCACGTATTAAATATTGGGATCTTTAATTGTATAAATATCTTGACTTCTGTTAGTGGAACTTGTTGAAATTTTGCACAGCTCTTTATTGCACTTCGAAGAAGCTTCAATTAGTTTTTTTTTAATCCTGAGATTATGATTTTTTTAATTTCTATACGTACGTAGGAAGTACAAATTACCTTGGATGACCTTGAATTTTGATTATGTTGTTCTTGAAACAATTTGCAACAACTTTTCTTAATAAACTTATAAGCTCAAAAATCACATGGTATATGGAGATAAATTGAGATTAAAACTTTTTATTTGATTGTATACCGATAGAACTACCTTAACAAATTGGCACGGTGAAACCTCTTAAAATTGGGTATGGACCTTGACACAATATAATATGTATATGTATTTAGTTTTTTATAAGAATCTGACGAAATTTTCTTTCGATATATTTTGTTAATCACATAACTGGCATATTTTACCTTGAACGACCTTGAATTTTAAGTATGTTATTTTCCAATCAATTTGTAACAAGACTCGCAATTAGACTCGTAAACCACTCGGTACGTGAGAAAAAATTAGTTGAAACTTTTTAATTTGACTGTCGCGGCACAACTATCTTAACTTTTGATCTTTATTCGTTCTATGACTGGAAAAAAATATTTTTTCAATCGAAGTTATAAGTTTTATACATTTAAAAAAATGTCCTTTTTTGCAATTTTTTCTTTTGTCGCACAATTACTGTAAAATTTTATTTTGTTACGAATTAATTTGAATTCCATCTTCGATAGGGGCTCAAAATTTTTTTTTTTTTTAATAGAATGTTATGATTTTTTTTAATAATCGAATAAGGTTTCCCATTGAAAGAAAATCTAATTTTTGACCTCAAAATAGCCAAATGACACTAAATAAATTTTTTCACAATTTTCAATTTTTTTTCTGTCTAAAAGTAAATTAAAAAATAAAAAATGACCCCGTATCATGTTACAATATCTTCATTATTGTAAAAGCTATGAATATTTTAAGAATTTTACGAAACTTCGGTACGTATGTTAATAAGATATACACTACCGCTCAAAAGTTTGGATACACCAGTCGATATTTTTTGCCGCACTTAAAGTTTGATAACTCCGCCAAAAAAAAGATATTCGAATTTCCG
>JAPYYW010004190.1:0-12136 GCA_030522545.1 Cremastinae sp. A BG-2022a
GTGAATAGTTCAGTGTTTCTAATTCATAATATCGTTTCAAAATACTTTTTAAAAATGTCAGTGCGGATGTATCCTATATTAAAAAAAGATGAAACCTCTGATCAATTAATCGGAATATAGTGCATTATGCGAAGTTGCATGAAGAATGCGTCTATAATAACAACAAAATATCAATTAAAACGTCAAAAAAGCAGCCACGTAGCGGTCGCGTTGTCGCTCGTTAAAAAAAACTGACCTTTTATATTTTTTAAAATTCTGGATTGACGTTTATTGATGCTTTTCAGAAGAATAGTGCCTTTCATTATCAGAGTATAATACTCGAAAATTGGCCTCTACTTTGAACGAATACAAGAGAGCTCGATCAAAGTGGACTATCGATTGACTCCAATAACCATTACTTAAATCTTCAATAACCCCATATTTTCATGATATTATCAATTATACACCTTTAGAAAAATTATTATGTACACAATTCATTGTGCAACAAACGTGGAAAATTATCGTACAAACATTGTTTACTTTCATCAGTTTTTTTTTCGTTATTGACAGTTTGTTTCTCGCAACTAAATAAATGTTATTTTTTGTTGATTATGTGATACGCATTACATCAGAATATGTCAATGCTGAATTATCCCACGTGTATGCTCACTGATACGTCTTTTCGCCTCACTCGTCTTTTGTTGAAGCACATCTACGCCCACCAAAGCCTTCGCATCGATTCTAGGATGTAAGTGATATAACCAAAAATAATTGGGCACACTGACCACCACATTTTCTATCCGTCACATACGCTTCGTTGGTCTAACTATAGAGATAGATGATGAATCATCTGATCTCAAAATAGCAAATAAAAATTGAACCATAAAAATGTCCAAATCCAACTTTATTACAATATAAAATTGAATCTTGGAACGAAATGTTTATTATACTCAAAAGTTGTTTGGATTTAATTTTATACGAAGAAGAAGACACTTCAAAGAGTTCAGTGGGTTTTCATTTGCACGAGGTACATTTCTCAGCGAGGAACAAAATGGTCGAAACGTCAACGCTCTAAATGAGTACAAGCCTGGATTGATGCTAAATTACCGGATGATTTAAACCGTCGTTCAGTCCAGACACGACTATGGAACTGGTCCGGAATGGTCTAGCCAATTGTCAAAAATCTGACGAACTCTGACGTTTTTGTTCTCATTCCAACATGTCGTATCGGTTTAAGACTACTTTACAGTCACCCATGGTATTTTAAAAATTTACTGCAAACGTACGTGAATATATGCTTATAAAAAATTTCGTAACACTTTTAATAATGCCAAGAATGTCCTTGGAGTGAGTTTATTCAAATTAATTTTTTCCGATGCATTTTTCTATCTGGACAAGAGCTTTTCTGTGGCAATAATTTATAGAAGATTGTGGTCTCGGACGTGGGATAATTGGTTTTTTTCCAGCGATTTCCGTTGTTGAAAGGAATAAACTTGTTGTTGAAAGATAGAGGTCATGTGAAAGTATATTTAAATCGAGAAACGTGCTCGTTTAAGAAATATAGTAGTCGTCAGAGTTGTGGGCGAGGGTTCAACGTGAATTGTGAAAAAGAGCAGCAAGAAGAGAATGAGAGAAGGAAACTCGACGTCTCGAGCAGCGAAGTTGCTCTCCGCGTGATCATTTACTTCACGTGGTACTGCGTCACTAGGAAGGTCTAAGAAAAGCAAACTTTAATGAACATTCGGAAAAGTTCGTTTTGTTAAGATGTCATTTCATTGGCTGCACATTCGACAGAGTCTCAATGGTATAAATACGTTTGATCAAAGTAACGCACGTGATGAATTCCTTTGGAAATTTTCAACGCAATATATGTATACAGTCGAGTACACCATCAGATGGAAAATCGATACTTTATTTACGATTTATACAGTTCTTACCATCACGTTCAAAAGTTTCATAGCTTTTCTTATTTAACAAAATTTTACTATTATTATCGTATTTATTATTTCGTATTTATTATTTCGTATTTTTATTTACGTCAGTTATTTAATTTGTTGCATTTACCAGGAAGAATTAATTTTTGTTTGTGTTTTGCAAACTTGACAAAACCAAATTTTAAAATTATTTTTACGATGCTAAAATTCATAAAATTGTTTGAAATTTTTTTTCGATTCTAAGTGTCGTTAGTTGATCAGAAATTTCCCGTTGATAACGAAACTGATAATTGTTCGGAATCCGATTCAAGAATTCATATCGAACAGTAAGCCAAAAAACTGATTTTTGGATCAGTTTTTTTCAATTTTTCAATATGAATTCTTGGATTACGCTCCGAATAAGTAGCATTTTCGTTATCTACGGGAAATTTTCGATCGAATAAGGTCTTAAAATCGATAAAAAAAAATTTGAAAAATTTTGCGAATTTTTTAAGGTATACCCCTTCTAATTTTTTCAAAAATATTCAAGGAGTGATAACTTTTTAAAAAATTGATGAATTAACGTGATTCCAACGCCATTCGCTTAGGTTTGCAAAATTCTTTAAAAATCACCCTTGATAAAGTAGATTTGGTCAAGAGGAAGAAAAGATATCGCTGATTGAAATTTTTATGGGTCTACGAGACCTAGTTGTGACTCACCAAATTTCTTGAAATTTTTTTTTTCGATTTTAAGAACCTATTCGATCGGAAATTTCCCGTAGATAATGAAAATGATAATTATTCGGGGCGAAAATCAAGAATTCATATTGAATGAGCCAAAAAACTCATTTTTGGATCAGTTTTTTTGAATTTTTCATTTTTTTAATTACTGGATATACTATGTAATTCCCTGAATAATAATTCTTTACATAGGCACTTGAATCAAAATGAAAAAAAAATTAAAATAAAATTAAAAAAAATAAACGAAAAATTCCCAACACTTTCGCCAAATTATTTAGGAATTATTTATGAATGCTGTGAAGTTGTTTGTTTTAAAAATATGTAATCCCGGGGGTGAGCGGAAATCGATGGTAAGGCGCGTGTGAATTAAGAGCCTGAAGATTTACTGCTGGTTATCAGTCGACGCGTGTCGAAGAAGTGGAAAGGAAAAGAGGGTGTGGGACGAGGGAACGAGAGAGGAGGAAAAACATATTATACAACGAAGAAAAAGATCATGGCGAGCCACGTGCGGAGTCCAAAGCTTTCTCACCCCATTTTTTCCTGCCCACAGAATTTTTTTCAGCCTGCTCTCAAGCCCTGTTCCAGACTCCGAAATAATAATGGCGTCAGTAATATATAAACGTATAAAATGTATCAATAGCCGAAAGCCGACTCCGAATACAATGACAAGAACCCACGATTCTTTCTTACGCTATGTCTCCTTTTTTTTTTTCATTGTCGCCTTTTCTCTTCACATTTCAGTCACTGTCGAAGTCTCGAAACGTCTCCTCAGGATTTTCATATTTTGAAATAATGAGGGCGAAAAAAGATCTTTTTTCAAATCAGACTCAAATAATAATTATGACAATTGTAATTTAAACAAATTTTATATTTTCTCTTTATTAGTCACATTTTTTAAAATTTAGTCAAAGATTTTTATAAATTTTAATAAAAAATAATGTATAGTGTCCAGTCTTTATTTTGCAATAACTCAAATCGCTGAAAAATATTTATTCTCGCGTCTGATGATTAAATATTGGAGAAAGTATATAACAATGGAAGTAAATCCATTTTTGTAAAAGTCAGTCTTTTTGGTAATCTCTATACAGCGTTTTCTTCTTTCTTGAAAAGGTAACACTGCTCGAAGGCTGAACCCACGAGGGCGGTGTAATTTGGTGAATAATTGTAAATCAAATGTTCGTTCTCGTCCTCCATCGTGGGAAAATGATGATCATTCATGCGCGCTGAAAAAAAAAGTATTTAATATTATACGAAAATTATTTAAATCGATTTATCTCGTCTGGAATACATTTGTTGGGTTTTTATTTGTATTTTTTCAGGGTCGAACCTTCTTGTACGAAAAAATCAGCGAAGTAGCGATTCGCCACGATGGCGGCGTAATCGTGAGGAATATTTTTCTCCATGATCCATTCGTACATTACTTTTTCAGGGTGAAATTGAACTCCATAAAATGGATGAACAAAGTGCTCGAAACTTGATATAAACTCTAGACCGTTCCAATCTTGGTTTAGCGATAATACGTGAAAAACTTCGTTTAAGCTAACTCGCTCCAAATCCTGGGTAAATAATTAATTATTGTAGAAATAAATGAAAAAAAAAATTCTTTTTTGCTTGTAATAATTTTTTCAAGTTAAATATTTTTATAGTTTACAGTTAAATTTGCCTTAGGACCGAATAAGCGAACTATATATTTGTTTGAAATAAACCAAAATGCTCGTGAAACGGTTCTTTTTTTTTTTTAATTTAACCTTTCTCACCTCGGTGGTGACACAAAAGCCATGAAAATTTATAGTGACGTCATTATTTTTAAGGGTATTGATTACGTCATCGGGCGCATCGCGATACATTCGGCTTTGTTGAAAATCTGTTGATAAAGGCACGGATTAAAAAGAAAAATCGATAGAAAAGTAAGAAGCCTATGGAACAAAGAACTCGCCGGCTTTGAATTGAAGCGGCAGGGCTTGCTTGTGACTGGAACACTGCGTTCGATGTTCCACCCGGTTAGCGGCGAGGTAAGTCAACAGTTCGAAGCCCAGACAAGTTCCCCAGAGTGGAAAATAATCCCCGTTCTGATTCATGCGGGTTGCAATTCTGTCCAAAAAAAAAAACATCAATTTCTTCCTTTTATTTTATTTTATTTTTCTTTTTTCAAAACTCTCGAATCTCGACAATAATTATTATTTTCATTTTCAAAAATTACTATTTCACCTGTAAATTATGTCTCCGGCGTCAGCGTAACCGTCTGACTGATTAAAATACGTCGATCCACCCGGGAATAAAACTCTAAGGACGTTCGATTATAAAATAATCATTTGTATTCTTAAATATTTAAAAATGAATAAGTTTTTTTGAAAAAATGTGTTTACCCGTTAATTTTATTCAGTATAGTTTCGTAATACTCGTTATCTTTTCCGATCCTGGGAAAAGAATTATTGTTGTATGTAAAAATTGTAAATAAAGCTGTACTTTTTTTCTTTTTTTTGATTGAACGTGTGTTTTTGCGGGGTGATTAATTACCAAATGGGAACGACACGGGCGCCGGCAGCTTCGACGAACTTGACGTACGACGCTGCGATATAGCTGTCATACCGATCGGGCCATACCTCGTTCAATTTATGACCTATCTCTTGCGATAATATTCCTTGTTTTATCGACAGAGATTCCCAATTGAAAGGCAAGACAGAAATCACCCATTAATATCCTTCACTATATCTGCACGATCATGAATTATCTTCTTCTTTTACCAACGATTTTGTTCATCGTATTAATAATTTTATTTATCCCATTTTCAATACATTTTTACGTTAAAAATGCCTTGTTTTATTATTTTTTTTAAAATTATTTATCAATTAAGGTGGTACAATCGCAAAACCGTGTTGAGACAGATTTTCTTAAAAATTTGCACAGGTCTTCTTTAATGTCATATAAAAACATGTGTCAAATTTTACAAAGCTTCATCATCTAGAAATCGAGATATTATACATTGAAAGTTGTTGCTTTTTCGAATCTCCCATAAGAGCCCATGTTAAAAGTAGCAATTTTTTAAAATTAATGTTTAAATAACTACATGGTTGAGCCTTTTAAAATTTTGCAAACACGTTAACACAATGCTAACGAAGATCTGTACAATTTTTGAATAAATTCTGTTTCAAAAAATTTTAATTGATGATTTTACATCAAGTTAACATATAAGGACAAACTTTTGAATAGACCGTCTCGGTTGTACTACCTTAAAGTAATTCTATATCGGTACAGTCAAATCAAAAGTTTTTATCTCAATTTATCTCCATACCGTGTGGTTTTTGAGCTTAAATCAAGAACAATATACTCAAAATTTAAGGTAATTCAAGGTCAACTGTACTTGTTAAGTATGTATGGAAATAAAAAAAAATCATAATCTTAGGATTTTTTTAAAAAACTAGAGGAAGCTTCTTTGAAGTACAATAAAGAGCTGTGCCAAATTTCAACAAGTTCCACTACCCAGAAGTCTAGATATCAAGAATTGAATATCGCAATATTTAACATAATATTATATAACATAATATTTAATATTTTCATGGGAGACTGCAGATAATAGTGATTTTTGACAATTGATATCTCGAATTTTACGTAGTGAAACCTCTTAAAATTAAATATACAATTGCACATTGTATCGAAGAAGATTTCTGCAAATTTTTAATAAAATCCTAAGAAAACGATTTTTTGATAGAACTATCTTAAGTGAGTCAATTTTGTAATGTTGAAAAATTTCAACTTTTTTTTACTGTTTTAAAACCTTAAATATTGTTTTATATATTATATATATAAAATATAAAAATAAAATACGATATAAAATAAAAAATACATAAGATCAACACGAAATGAAAAAAAAAATTAAATAAAAAATAAAAATGATTTAATCATAATCGTATAGTTTGGAGTATATTTTGTGACGTAATGCACATCGTTTCATTTTATTGCATGGCTACCCCGGAGATTTTAAGGATGTTGCGTTCAAAAACGAAAATTTTTGAAAATTTTGCATAATATTAAGTAAAATATCTCTAAAAGGTTGCGTAAAAATTTCACGACGATTAGGAAGCTCCTCATCAAGATATAATTGTTAAAAATGTCCATTTTTTGTATTTGTAATCAAAGTGAAATTTTGCACTGAACTTTGTACGACGTTAAAGAAGCTTCATCTAACGTTTCAAAAAAAAATGTCATCATTTTGAATTTCAAATATGTTTTTCTTCAGTTGATTTTCAGCAACTTTTCTTAATAAATTTTTACTCCCAAACGACTTCGTACGTGAGAAAAACGTTGTCGAACTTTTGATTTTTTGCTCTACAGACTCAACGCCCTTAGAATTCTATTTGGAATTGCCAAATTATTTGGATCAAATTATTATAATTATAATTATAATTATTTACAATTGTAATAAAAGAAACTTACCTATTATCGGACGTTCGTTTTTCCTCTCTCTCTGCTGACCTACAAAACCGCCGACTTGAGAAACGAAAAGAAATGCAAGACCGGCACACACAGCGCCTAAGCCGTACAATGACGGAATTCCCATTTTCGGAACAGTGTTTTTTCTTTCTCTGTTTATATCACGCCGTGCCGGTGAACGGAAGAGCGAATGAGAGTTATTTTTCCGGTTTGTCGAAATTAACGCGTTTATAGGTTATTCATATCAAGGATAAAGTTATTTTAACTTCTCGCGATTATTTATTCGTATTTTGCTCTTCGAAGAGAAAACTTTTCCAAGCGTCCACGCTCGAGCTTCGATTCCGAATCGTCACGCTAGCGCGGAACGCCGCACGCACGATTTACTTGTCCACTCGACTATTATCTTGATTATTTTTGATTAAATTATGTACTTGAGTGATTTTTGAACGAATGACCGGTCGGATTGCATCGCGAATACTCTTGCGAGGAATTTCGAGGCCTGAAACGTTTTGTAAGACCGAGCCGAGATTTGTCGAAACTGTTGGGGGTTAGGGAAATTTATCGAAACAGAGGAATCGAATTGTTTTTTATTCTAACAAATGAATATATTCGTACGGATTAGCACAATTTATTGTTGCGTTTGAAAATTCATCGGTCATGCCCTCGTCGACTTCCGGCGGCTCGCGCCTGCGTCCGCGCTCGTCCCTCCGTGCCCGGTTCGGACTTTCGGAAAAGTACATAATACGAAAACGACGCGGTACAACGTGAGAGTAACGCGCGTGTGCTCCTCCGTGACGCGATTTATTTTTATTTCATTGAAATAATCGCTGAGAGGTTGCTGTCTGTATTATTATTTCGTTAAACGTTTCTACCTCGATACCAGAAAAATGGTGAGTGTAGCGTCATTTCGATAATCAGGATCAAAAAACTTTATTTCTCGATTCGACAACGTAACCTCGAAAAATTTGGAGGTTATCCACGTGGTTGGGTTTAATGGATTTTTCTTGTCTTTGCTTCGCAGACGGAAGAGGTCAACCCGAAGGCTTATCCCTTGGCGGACGCGACGCTAACGGTGAAAATTTTGAATCTTGTTCAGCAAGCGATGAATTATAAGCAGTTGAGAAAGGGCGCGAACGAGGCTACGAAAACCCTTAATCGCGGTCTCTCGGAATTTATCGTGATGGCCGCGGACGCTCAGCCTCTCGAGATTCTCTTGCATCTTCCATTGCTCTGCGAGGACAAAAATGTTCCCTACGTCTTTGTCAGGTGCAAGCAAGCGCTGGGGAGAGCCTGCGGCGTTTCCAGGCCGGTCGTCGCTTGCTCCGTTACTGTCAACGAGGGATCTCAACTCAAGCCACAGATTCAAGCCATACAGCAAGAGATCGAACGTCTCTTGGTCTAATTTAAATTGTACAGACTTCTTTTCTCTTCTTCTTTTTTTTTCATCGTTCGTTAAAAAATGGGCAGTACGTTAACTTTACTCTTCGCTTCTCTACTCAAGTCCATATTTTAAATTAAATTTGGCGTTTTAAAACTGCAGAAGAGTTTTTTTTTGAGCAAATTTATTCCAAAATAGTTAATTTTTTTTTGGAAAAAAAATGGGGGGTTCACGTCAAAAACTGTAAAAGTTGAACGAAAGGAAATAAATAATTACAATAGTTAATTGTTTTTTTATAGCAGCCACATTGAAAATGAAATACGAAAAAAATAATGTCAAGAGTAGAGAAGTTAAGAGTACAGTTACCGTACTGCCGTAAATTAAAAAATGTATACATTTCTTGAAATTATCAGGATAACTGTTTCTATTGAGTCTATGTGTATGATGTAAAAGAATCGACCAAAAGCAACTAAAACATGAAAAGCCAATAAAAATTGCAAATACATTTGTCAGTTTTTTATCATTTTCTGTTAGGTACGTTTTCCCATGCATGCTTCTTTGAGGGATGAATCGGAGTAATTTGAAAAATGGCAACAGGTGGCTTTATTTTTTATACCTTGATTAAAAGTGTATGAGAAATTTTGTCATATTTCAAAATGGAAATTAATTTCATGTGGTTGATTTATGAGATTTTAGTGAGTTACAAATTTCAAAACGTTTAGCTAATTTTTTTCATTTTTAATTGTTCAAAGTAATGCTGATTATCAAAAGTATTCAAAATGTTGAAAATAATTCATTCATCTTGGACTATTGCACATGCTACACCGAATTACACTCATATTACAGCTAACAGATAAAAATTCACTTTTGTCAGCTCTATCGCTCCAATTCCTCCTTAAGGTAGTTGTCTCGGTACAGCCTAGCTCAAAAAATAAGTTTATTCGTCAAAATTTTAATCGAAATACATCAAATTCTGAACGTTCATTGTAATTTTAATGTGATTCTTAGGAAACGTGATTCTTCAAGTTCTAACGAGACAATTACCTTATCTGACGTGATGAAAATTAAATCACAAATGCCTATTTTCTACTCAAAAAGCAATTAAGAATAACAAGATAATATGTAAAAAAAAATTATTATTATTTCCCTTTAGGATTAGAAATTCGACGAAAAATTCGTCTTGGACGACATAACATCATTAGGACTTTCGTTAAACTTTGTAGATGGTTGTACAGTAAATAAATCGGAGGAGAACATAAGAGATATAGGAATGGTGCATTATTAATTAATTAAGTACTGTACGAAACCAGTTACCGTGCCAGGAATCTAGTCTAAACTTTTGAAGCTCAGACTGGAAATTCCTCTGAATATTTCGCTGTTCCTCGTTGTCGGGAAAATCGTGAAACCAATTTACAAATCTCGAGGCAAGTTCTTTAGCGTCATTAAAAATATAACTATTCGTTCCATCCTTCACGAGTTCATGCAAGCTAAAATTTCAACAGGGACAAAATTAATACGTAAAATCATAAAAATGATGATGGAATTGCAAGAATCAACTTTTGTTTTACCAATTATAATTGTAGGCGCACACTGGCAGTTCGCAGCCGAACATGTCGACTATTTTCATCGGCAGATCCAAGCCGCTCGACGAAGTGTGCAGGCAAACACCCAGATCGGCGCTCGCTAAAAAATTCAACGTTCGTCAAAATATGACTGAAAATTTTCACAAATATTTGCAAAATTGTTTACCCAGTAATTTCGGATAATCTTCATTCTCGAGCCATGGCGTGACGACTCGGACGTGCTTCCACTTTTTTCTGTCTATTATTGCACACCAGAAACTTTGTAAGGGACCTTTGCCGGTTATGACACAAATCAGATTAGGCAATTTGTTATCCCCGCGTGTGCAAAAAATTTCGTACTCTGATGACAAAAATAATAATTTTTTTTTTCAGAATTACGTGAGAATTACAAAAAAAAAGTAAAACGACAGGAAAATCATTCGTACCGTTCAGTGCATCGAAAAGTATCGAGAAATCTTCGTCAGTCGTCCAGCTCGTGCTTGACACGACGAGGCCTGGCCTCTTTGGCTTCAATCGAATTTCGCTTTCGTGAGGCGAATCCGGCTTCTCGACGCATTCCGTGAAAACCGTGGAATTCTGACCGTCGTCGAAAACATCGTAAATTTTCTTCAATTTCACAAATAACGAGTGTTTCTCGGATACTCCAATAGGCGAAAATCGACGAGTTGGACGATCGTAGAGAACCTTTGCTCTGAAAATGGAGCAATATTTCAAAAAAAATTCATCAAAATTCCACATCGAACAATTTTCTTTCTCTTTTTTTTTCCAATAATTCAATCCTCAACTCTATATTCCAGTTTTTCTTGAGATCATCCTTCATGGCACTGGAAACACAAAAATGCTCTCTGGCTCGAGCTCCGAAGAAAGATTCAACGAATTCCGTCATTCTGACGAGTATGTGATTTTTTCCTACATTGAGACCCATTATCGTGTACGCGTAGTTGTGCCAGTCTATGATGAATTTGGACTCGGCGCAAATGCAGTACAGCCAGCATATCGGTATCGTAGGAATAGCTGGAGGATTCTGGACGAGCAGAATTTGAGATCTCTGGAGCTGCAGCAGTTTCATCGTCAACACTGTCATCGAGAAGAGAGTTTTGAAGACGTATTGAAACAGTCTCGGTATTGCTGAAAGAAAAATAATTAATTTTACTGCTTAATCAAGTATTATTCGATGATTTCGAAAATATGCAGTATTTCATAGAAATATAATTATAAAACTATATTATATTTCATAAAATTATAAAAATCAGTGGTCAATTTTTTTCATAAAATGCATGATTATATGAATGAGTTTATTAATTTATTTATGCTATTTCAAAAGTCTTACATTGTGTACAAAATTACCAAATATTTGAAGAAACGATGGAGATCTGCAATTTGTAGCTTAAATTATCATTAATTATATTTTATTTTATCAGAAAGCTTGGTAAAAGGCCCATACTTTTAATTTGCATATTTTTAATGACGAAATCCATATAATTTTATATATAAATAAAATCCATATAATTTTATAGAGAAAAAAAATAATTCAAATATTAAAAATAATATAGCAAAGATTGTCTTACTATTGGGACATTTACCTTAAGGTAATTCTATCGGTACAGTCAAATAAAAAGTTTTTATTTCAATTTATCTCCTTACCATGCAATTTTAAAGCTTAAGTTTATTAAGAAAAGTTGTTGCAAATTGTTTCAAGAATAACATATTCAAAATTCAAAGTCATCGAAGGTCACCTGTACTTGATATAAACATATGAAAAATACGAAAAAAAAAATCTTACCAATTTCTTAAAAAACTAAGGGAAACTTCTTTAAAGTATAATAAAGAGATATGCTAAATTTTAAGAAGGTTTACCATCTAGATTTCAAGATATTTATAATTGAAAAATCGCAATATTTAACACGGGCTCTGAGAGCACTGAAAATAGAGATTTTTAACAATAAATATCTCGATTTCAACGTGGTGAATCCTCTTAAAATTTGACACACATATGTATACCATATCAAAGAAGATTTGTGCAAATTTTCAATGAATCCTTAAGAAAAAACGATAAAACGATAGAACTGCATAAACCCAGTATAAAAATGTTCTGCAGACTTTCGTTTTTC
>JAPYYW010004191.1:0-12740 GCA_030522545.1 Cremastinae sp. A BG-2022a
TAATGAGTAGATATTAGCCAAAAGTCAATGCGCTCCGCATAATACACGCTCTATTCCGATGAATCGATTAGAGGCCTCATGTCTTTTTTAATATAGATTGGGAAGTTGGTTAAAAATTTATAGTAAAATTCCACCCAAATGGATGGTCACGAAAGTGAGTAAATAAAAACGTGTGTTATCACTATAATTTTTACACCAAATGGGATGCACATTAACCATAAATGGTGTCAATTTTGTCACTGGATCTTTCGTTGTGTATCCCAATTCCCCCTTCGCGATTGCACAGCGTCGTTAGCGAAATTTTCCATTATTAATTTGTCGCTAATGAAAAAAAAGAAAAAATTTGCACATCTCCCCTAAAAAAAACTTAGGCCAATGAAGATTACGGACGCATGGTATGGTCGCTTTCCAGGCGTTAGTTTGCAAACAGCACGCGAGTCAAGTGGACGATGGGGTCGTTTACGACCATGTGTGACCGACGCGTCAGTAAAAAGTGCTCCTTATTACAAAATGTTTTATTGACTGTTTCAGAGTCTATACTAAAATAAGTAAGTTCTTTTTATGTTTCTTTAGTTTCGAAAAATAATTTTTGAATAAAAATAAAGAGTGCTCCTTGATTTTTTAGCATAAAATCATCGATTTTCCCATCTTTGAAATCGTCTACACTGAGAACAGGTTTAGTTGAAAAATATTTAGTTGAAAATATTTCGTCGAAACAACACTTGTTTATTTGAAATAATGAAACTTCAGTTAAATCACAACCAAATTTCGTTTTCAGTGATATTTTCAGGTGTATCAATAACTGTGTATATATATTTTTTATAGATAAAAGTCAGAATTTGTTGTTTTATTGTGATTTAGATTACTTTTAAAATTAGCTCGAAATTATTTCAAGGTACTTTGAAGCAATATTCAAAAAATCGATTCAAATCTCATAATTTTTGAAACACTGCTCATAAAATCGTCAAATGTTTACCGGAAGAAAGGGGAATGTAGGAATCGATGAGAATCAAGTTTCTCGTGGATCGCGCGTTGAAAAGGAGCGTGTATACATAGAGAAGGCTCGTATGAAATAATGATCCCTCGGTTTCCCTTGGAGGGAGAATGGAAGCTCGCGCGAGGTGGAAGGAGCTTCATAGTTCATGTTTTCGTTAAAGAATTTATACAAGTCGAGTTTTTTTTTATCGATACACACGGCGCGAGACAATCGGTTCCACACTATTCGTCCACGTGGTGGTATTAACGCGTCCGCTCGCACTCGCGCCCACACGATGCGCTTTTCTTTTCCAATATCGGATGAGCGTCACCAAGACGAAATTTTGCATCTTCGATTGCCTCGCCGGACTTTCTTTGGCCAGTTACCGATCAATCGACCAAATAAAACTAAAAAAAAAACAGTGACGAAGTTAAAGTTATTTTTCTCATGATACATACAGTTAAATAAAAAATATTCTAGATTTTTCTCACGTTCAAATTAATTTGGGAGTATAAGTTTATTGTAAGGTTTACACAATATATAATTTAAAAAACTTGGAAAATATTTTCCGTCGGATATATATTTTTTTTAATGCTAATAAATCTTCTTTGATGTTATATAAAAATTCGTGCCAAATTTTAAGAAGATTCGCCATCTGGACGTCAAAATATTTAGGTTTGAACATTGCAACATGTAACACGTGGTCTATTGAAATAGCAAGGAAAATGATGATTTTTAACAATAAATATTTTGACTTTTACTCGGTTAAACCTCTTAAAATTTAATCCACATGTTGACATTACATCAAAGAAGGTTTGCGCAAATTTTTAAGAAAATTTACCAACATTCATTTTTCACAAGAACCATTCAAATGAATTTTCAAAATCGAATTATAATTATATAATAATTGTATAAAAATGATAATGATTATAAAAATAGGGAAACTCAAGAGAAAACTATATATAGATGGATAAGTGAATACTGTTTTTATTATAAATTTACATAAATAAAAATGTTACAGCGAGAGAGAAAGAGAGTGAGTTGATAGTTTCAAATAGTATAGGAAGTCACGTGTGCGTATTGCATCGATCGAAATCGATTGGAAACGTTAACAAAACCGACTATACACCCTTAACGTTCCTCCCCCTGGCACACTTTCCTCATCGCAATCTTATTTTCCGATATTCTAAAATCAACCCCTCAGCCTCATTCTTCTCATCGCGTCAATATTTTATAACAATATCTCAAAGTTCCATACTTATCATCCGCACACATATATATTGAAAATAATTACAAACAAAAACTCATATGCATATTGTTGTATACGTATCAGTATTTATGTAAAATTATTCGAAAAAATAAGTACAAAGAAAATCAACTAAAATAAATATTAAAATATATAAATATTAAGTAACAATTTATTACTCAAATATTTACGTATTTACAAATATTTTGACGAAAACAAGAATATAAAATATGATGATTTTTTGTTGATGAAGCTCGTGAAATCGCGTCGAGATATTCAGTTCGTTTTTTTTCTATTTTTCAATTATTTTTTTTGAATTTACATGGTGATACGTAATAACGTATATGAATTTAAGTATACTTATATAACTATTCGCAAAAAAACTATACGTACTCAAATAAATATACCTCCGTACAAAAAAAAACCATAATTTGTCACTAAAATAATGACATGTAAAAAACTTTTGACGATAAAAAAAAACAAGCATAAAATATAATGATTTTCCAATATATAATATGAAGTTCGTGAAATCGCGTCGAGATATTTACTTCGTTATATATTATTATTTTTTGTAACTATATTTTTTGGCGTTGGTACGCAAAAAACTCGTAAGAACGGTTTCACGTCCGAGTTTTTCAGCGGACTCGTTGCACGCGGTCGAAATGTGTGTGGCGCGAGTTCGTGTGGATCGAGGCGCGCGCGTGTGTGTGCGCGCACTCCCGGTGGTATATGGAAAATGAGAAAACGTAAAATAAAAAGACGACGGTGTATACGCGCGCGGCGTTCAGCGAGGCGTGCGCGCCGGGGGCTTTCGTGCGTGGAATAGGCTCAAGGCCTGCGAACGCAGAGACTCCGAACGTGTGCGCTCCGCCGCTTTGCTGCGGTGCAACGTGCAAACGCGCCCCCGCCCCCGCCCCTCCCGCCTGCTGCTCCTTCTGCACTTGCATATCCACATTGACCGAGAAACATGGAGAGATTCCCGACATTGTCTCATCGACGCGCGTTTCATCCCCAATTTACACCCCTCTCGCTTTTACGTACTCCAATAACCAGTGTCATTCATGATTTTCTTTTTTTTTATTCTTTTTTTTTTAAATTTTTAATTTCAATCAAATTGGCGACGAGAGAATTTTGCACAATTTACCCTTCGTGTGTACACTGGGTCTTTGAAGGAACAGTCAAAATTGCAAAGTTAACTTTCTCACTTATGAATAAAGGGTGGCCTTTGGCTGTCTCGTCTAAAAAATGTAGATAGAAGGAGGGAGTAAAGGCCCAAGGGAGGACCTGGGTCTGATAGTTCATGTGCAAACGCCAGCCAGTACTGATCACTCCTGTTCCTTAAGGTGTTTCGGTACACATAACGGAAATGATGAAAATTCGTTCAAATTTGGAGAGGATATTCTTTCATATGAAATGCACAGACACGAATTTTTTTAGAATTTTCGTCTACGTATTTTCCGAATAATTGAATCATGAAATATCATTTTTTAGATAATATAGCTATACTTTCCGTGTATAAGAATGTAACTTTAACACTTGATTACCGAAAACAATGTAGACGATTTTTTTTCTGAATTTATATAAATTTCTTTAGTGACAAAGAACGTTCTTTCAAATTTTTAATCGTGTTCTTAACGAATTTCGATTCTCTATACTTTTAACATGTAAAACTTCATTTATTTTCGCCAGCTGTACCGAAACCCCTTAAAAGGGTCAGTATCAATGTAGTTTTTTTGTCGTTTTTCGTAGATTTTCAGTATTTTTCACAACTAAAATAAATATTTCATGAAATTTGATGATGTTTTGGTTATTTTGTAGAGACTCAAATCTTAAAAACAAAACTTTTTTATATATTTCGTTTATAAGTCCGTTGTATTTCCATTAAAATATTCTCGACTTTGAGGAGCTTAAATAGTACAACTTTTTCAAGTCCACACCGAAGATCCTATATTTTTTTGAAAGCTCATAGCCTAAGCTAAAAAAGCCTAAAACCGTTTTTTCTTAATATTTGTTTAGTATAGAAAAAATACAAAAATCGTGAAATTTCAATAAATATATAACGATACCTTAATTAGCTTTCTCTTCAACAAATTAAATTCATTGAGAATGATTCTTGAAGATTTTTGCAAAATTCGATTGAAATTTTCTCTTACATGACGAAAGCGTTAATTATTTTCGGCTCAACCCGGAAATTATACTAAAAAATTCTTTTTTCACACGATTCTGTTACATAATAATTTTTTTTTCTATAGTACTCAGTACATTTTCCATCAACCAAATTCTTCCCGATAAAATTGTTTTCTTTTTTTAAATTTTTAAAAAATAATTTATCTGTCAATTTACGCGCAGAAATGACGATAAAAAAAACCAATTTTTCGTAATTACAAAGAATTATTCTACGGAGAAAAGTTTTGAATTTGCTGAAAAGTCATATCTCGAGAATCCCTCAGGGATCGAGACGGAAAGTCACGCTCGGTGGCTTCGTAGGGGGTGAGAGCGCGCGGCGAGAGGACACGGAGTCGGAGAAAGGTTCGCGGTGTCTCGATGAGTCACGCGCGGGCGAGACCCGGATTCTTTTCTCTCGTCGTCGCGAGCCCCGAGATACGCATTGTTGGCGAGGGAAACAAAACGCGACGCGCGAGAGGCGACGATCGCGATTGACAAAAAGAGTTCTCTCCTCATCTCCGTCACCGAAGTCGTTTCCGGCTCTTTTCTCCGTCCATTCGTCACGCGAGTCACTCTTTTCTTCCCTCCATTTGTCTCACTCTGTCTTGCACGATCCCTCCGAGTCGCAAATACAATAAATATTGAAAAACAAACAAACAAACAAACAAATAAATAAGCTTGTATTTTTATTTATTTCCATAAAAGATATTTAAAGAATAAAAAAATCTGAAATATTTGCAAGATGCAAAAGAAAGAAGAAGAAAAAAAATTAAGTAAAATGCTTGTTTGCTTTTTTCTTTTTCTCTCTCTCTCTCTCCTCTTCGCTTCGCGGTATATTTATCTTTAATTGCTCCACCGAGGGAATATAAATGGAGTTTTACACTCTTTTATTTCTGCATTCACATGCGAGCGAGACTCGGTCGCCGGAACTGCAGTCTAGTAACCGTGTACGATTCCAGTAGCTACGTCGGCTCACCCATACAGGCGCGATCTTAAAACGCTTTCGTTGCGTACTTGCACTTGCACTTTGCTTTATGCTCTCCCGAGAATAAGCTTCTTCGTTACGAAATCTCCGGAGACGGACGAGGGAGAGTTAATCATTTATTCTTCCTCCTCTTTCTCTCTTGCTTATGGAGAAAAAAAGAGAGAAAAGAAAAGAAGCGTGCAAGAGAGAGAGAGAGAGAGAGAGAGACAGGGGGAGAAGAAAAAGAAAGAAATTGGGTCATGTCTCTGTCCGAGATGGCATGTCGACTCGCAGTGATTTTTTTCCCTCCTCTCCGCAAAACGTTCGTTCCCATTACGAGTCTCAAGGGTAGGCGAGAAAAAATACTGCGCCGAAGATTCCCGCGGAAAATTCAATTTTTCGACGAGTTCTTTTCACCATCTTCTCAAACGTTTCATATACGAAGTATTTCGGATAAGTCAAAAAATGCGTTTCGACATTGACGAAAATATACATGTGAAAATAACGAATAAAATAAGTAGAACGAGTTAAACAATGGGCCTACGCCAGGTGATAAGTCTGTACTAAAATTCACGAAGAAAGAGCATTTCCTGTTTTTTTTTATTTCTTAAAATTGCATGGAGCAAAAAAATTCGAAAATATATAGTGCATTTGAATTTTTTTGTCCTTTAAAATTGCAAAGAGCAATAAAACTCCAGAGGATAGTGCATTTCTTTTTTTTTTGTCTCTTAAAATTGCAAGGAATAAAATATTTCCAGAAGAAAGTGCCTTTGTGTATTATCTTTTCTTTTAGTTCATTTTATTAAAGAAAAAATATTTGTAAAAATATGATAGAATTATAATTTTGCCAAAAGATTTTTAATTCATATAGTGTCTCATCTAGACTATTAATGGCTCACTTGAGCATACTTTATTCCGAATTTAAACACGTTCCAAAAATGAGACGAATAAAATCTCAGTTAAACGTTCAATAATTAGGATCTATATAAAAAAAATCTACAAAAAAAGTATTAAAAAAAAAATAATAAACACAAAAAAATAGATCTCCGAATTTGATTCTAAATTCGATACGAAAAGTCTTCATAAATCCCCATTACCAAGATTCCATCCAAAAACAAGTGCAATTCTCATCATTGGATAAAAATTGCACGGACACATGAACGCTGAAAATGAGCCAATTTTCTCATGGCACGAGAAAAGTCCTGTTGAAAGGATGAACAGGGAGGGAGGGAGGAAAGGGAGGATAAAGGATTCATATGTAGGGAGGAAGAAGCGAGAACGCGTCGACGGGGACAAATAAGAGGAGAAGCGAGAGCACGTTGCTGGCCTCATAGACGTAATTATGCACCGGCGGAGTTGCAGCGCAGAGCGCGGGCGCGCGCGCGCGCGACCGGTCGGGGGAAAGGGCGCGAGGGGTTCGCGCGGAGAGTGCGGTCAAGTGTACCGGGTAACTGGGTCAATGAGAAACGTCTCACGAGACGCCCGCAAGCGCTCTAGGGATATATCGAGCTCTTCGCTCTTCCCTTCCCCCTCCCCCTCTCTCCCTCCCTCTTCCACACTTTTTCTCTATAGATATATAGCTGTCTCTCTCGTGTGAGCTTTTTCTATCGCGCACACGCATTATCCCCTCCCGAACGTTATCACCCCCGACTCGCGAGAGCCTTCCTCAATTTTTCAGCGAGCCCGGCGAAAAAAAAACACTCTCCGGGCTCTATATTTACTTTTTTTTATATCCATTCAAGATTTACAGGCTCTCCTGAAAAAGGATAATGATCGAAAAGAAAATCGTCTCCCTTCTATTACCAATTGTACGTATATAATTTCATCGACATCACGCACTGAAAAGGAAATTTGGTTGATTCAAGGAAATATTTGTTTCAATACGTTAAACGATATTTTTGTTTTGCAAATTGAACTAAATTCTTGGTTGATTTAACTGAAGTTTTATTATTTCAAATAAACGAGTGTTGTTTTGACGAAATATTTTCAACTAAATATTTTTTAACTAAATCTGTTCTCAGTGCACGGTTATTCAGTTTGATTCTCACCATCGCTCTCAATATTCTTCCGACTCTCTTATCATTCGACTCAATAATAAAAACAATGAGCCGGTTCACTCGACGAATTAAATTTCGAATGTAAATAATATAATAATGATATCGAGTATAAAAAAATTTAATTGAAACAACGGAATTCGTGCTCTACATTTTTTGACACGTGCTATCGTGTTATTTTTGTTTTTATTCGAAAAAATGCTTTTTTTATTTCTCGTTGCTTCTCGATTCTCAAAACTTTTTCCATCGTTCGGCTCTCTGGATCGAAACATAAATTAAAACGGGGATTTGATCGAAAATGAAGATAAGAACTGCGTCGAATTCGTGCAATATATTCCACTTTTTTTGACACGTGCGATATTGTTACTTATTTTTGTTTTTATTTAGAAAAAATGCTGTTTTTTCTCGTTGCTTTATCATCGTGATGGGCTCTCTTGATCGAAACATAAATTAAAACGAAAATTTTATCAAAAACGAAGATAAAAATTGTTGAATTCGTCCAATTTTTTACCTCTTTTCGACACGTGCGTTCTAATTATATTTATTTTTGTTTTTATTCGCAAAAATGCATTTTTTCTTGTCGCTTCTCGATTCTCAAAATAACTTTTCCCACCGTTCGGTTCTCTTGATCGAAACGTAAATTAAAACGAGAATTTGATTGAAAACGAAGATAAAAACTGCGTTGAATTCGTGCAATTTTTCATATTTTTTTTTTTCGACACGTGCCATTTTATCTTCGTATCTCGCTTTGTTTTCATCGGGAAAAATGAGCTCGATAAATACGTGACAAAAAATGTTTTTCCTCCGTGTATCGGATGCATCGAACGTGCATGCGGCATAGATTCAGCGTCGCGGCGCTGTCAGTGTGCGCACGTGTAGGCGCGTTTCTGGCTCAAGTGCAACGGGTAAATGGGTCAATGACGCAGCGCGTCAACGAGAGAATTTTCACGAAAGATAAATTTAACGGATTCCCATTTTTCAAAGAAAGCTTATTTTACCGCGAGAAAAGTGCACTCTCGAAGTGGAACACAAACGAACGCTCTAAATAAAGAATCTTAAATTATTGAAACGCACTGGACTCAAATTCGCAAATAAACAATATTTTACTCGTCAAAAATGCATCCTTGATGAAAAAAAAAAATAAATTAAACAAATGTGATTAGCTGTTTTAACAAACTTAAACAATGATCGACTGTTGTCAGATTTGATTTTTCATTTGATAATGTACAATAGCTCTGTTATAATGTTCCAAATTTGATATTTGTGAAAAAAAAGACAAAAAAGTACTGAAAGGTAAAAAATATAATTGGACCATAAAAAATATTTTGTCTGATAAAAGATGCATCCGCGAAAAAAAATAAATATATATATTTAAAACGTGATTAACTGTTTCAATAAATTCACAAAAATACTAAAATTGACCCCATAATAAATAACCCAAATTTGGCACATGACAATAATTATCATTTACTTACAATCCACTAAAAGAATGACAAATATTGCGACAAAATGCATCCGTGAAAAAATATAAGCATGAAAATTTCGTTATAATTTGATAACAATAACAATACATGTTTGATTATACTGGTAAATTTCGTTTTTGATAATAAAGAGTGACCCTGCGAGTGTTCTAAATTTTTAGTATTCGACAAGTTGTATATTTGTGTCTTCGAATAAATATATTTTTAAATAATAAATATAATTTTAATAATAAATTATTCGATGATAAATGACAGTCTGCCAGTGTCCCAAATTTGGTACGTACAATGAGTTGCATATTTGTCTCCAAGTAAACAAATTTTTATTAATAATTTACAATCCATTAAAAAAAATGACAAATATATCGCAATAGAAAAAAGCATTCATGACGAAAGTATAAAATAATGTCTTTCCAATTCAATATAACAATAGCACAATTAATTATTGACTATTTGATAACAAAAGAGAGTCTATACGATTGTCCCAAATATTGGGCATTTGAGCGATAAAACGAGAGGGAGAATAAAATATAAGATGCGCGATGAATCGTGTTTTAGCGTCTTCCGGTAATAAGCCGAGGACGATCGAACGAATCCGTCAATGATGTCAGCGGCGCGCGCGCTTACGTGTTTTCTTATCGCCCTTAGCAAAACGCGCGGTGCACCTGTTCATCCCTGCGACGCGGACTCGTTACGTTTAGCTATTGAATTATGTAAGCCGAGCCGCAAACGATCGTCTTATAGGTCAGAAACACGCCGCTCGCTCCCCTTCCCTTTTTTTTTCCATCCATCCCTCTCGGGCGAACAAAATGCAGGTCACATTGCAAAAGGCCCTCGGAATTTTTAATCCTCTCCCCTCTCCGCCGGTTTTTTTTCCTAATTTCGATTCATGCGACGTCCGAATATCGCCCGCCCCTCCGTCGCGAGAATCTCAGCCGAACTGGGTCACGGAGCGATTTTTCATTTTCTCTCTCTCTCTCTCTTTTTTTCCCTCTTTCCCTCTCGCACGCTCGCAATCTTGTTTGCGAAAAACGCGACGAGAGAAAAACGAGATTCGCCAATAAGCCGACGTCCACGCATCATCCGAACACTTTCGCGTGTTATTGTTTATTACGGACGGATTATATTATTGTGTTTATCGCATTCACTGACGCGCGGAACATTGTCCATTGTGCGTGTCCGCGCCGCTGGAAAAAAAAAATTTCCACCCATTTTTTCCCGATACAAGGCTGCACGAAATCGAGAAGCGACATTGTCCGCCTTTTTTCGAGGAGCCGTAAAAATTTACGGTTCGTGAAATCGCTGCCTCGATAACGAGAAAAATGTTGACATACAATTTTGATAAAAAAAAAAGTTTTCCGACTATTTTTTTACCGCGGAATTATTTCGTTCTTTCATTCTCTAACGCGCTAACTATGTTTTTGATTTTTATTCCGAGATGTTTTTTGTGAAAGAATAATTATATTTTGTTCAAAAAATAATTTTGTTTTTCTAATATAAAAAAATATTTTTTGTAGAAAAATGATTTTTTTTTGTATTATAAAAATAAAATTGTTTTTTTTCACAACTTTTACTTGAAAAAAAAAATTTTTTTTTCGTATAAAGGATGATTTTTTTATTCAAAAAATGATTTTTTTTTATAAATATGATTTTTCGACATTGGAGGGAAAAGAAAATTCGAAGAAAACGTAATTAAGCTCATCTGGCGTTTCTCGGTTCGGGTTTATATTGGCGAGAGGCGTCTCGAGATTGGCGTTGCACATTGTAATAACACGTGTGCTCGTGTTGGAGGGTACGGGCGCGTGTACGGGAGTCGGTGCGCGAGTTGCACGCGCGCCGAGTGCTTCGCCACCAGAATCAGGTCACTCGTATCAAACTGACCTACATACGCGTTATCGGAGCTCGCGAGCGCCGTTATCACGCGTCTGATAAAGCCTTTATTAGCCATATGATTATACCGGTAGAATACGAGAGTCGAGAGCAGCCCCGAGAGACGATTCCTCCGTTCAATAGGTGCGTGCGCGACCGCACATTTTTCCACCTCTTATTCCCTTAAAAATGAATTTTAATTCATTTTTGCCCTCTCTCTGTCATCCAATAAATATCCATTTCAATATTTCAACATTAAAACATTTTTTTAAAATTTCATTCTTCAACATTTTCTTTTTAATTATCGATGAAAAAGCTCGTGTGCCAATTTTTCTTTTTTTGTTCGTGTGTATAAAAATAATGCATAGATTTTTTTTTTCGAGTCAGGTTTTATTGTTGACTCGCGAGTGCGAAAAATAACTACTCTCTTTCTCTCTCGTTCTCGCTCTCTCGGGGATAAAAATAAAGTTTGCGATGCACGTATGGTAGCGAGCCCGACCTCGTCTCGGGGCCGATCGTCCTTTCTCGGCTCTCGCGAACTCTTCAACTTGACCCGGTTCTCCTCCTCCTCCTCGCGCCGCCCTCCTCGTCGTTGCTCTATACACACACCTTTCCCGACACAAAACGACGGCTTTTGTACGATTTTCTATGCAAATACGTGAGAAAGTCATTTCGACGGGGGCTCTCTCCTCTCTTTCACAAATGCTCCCCCCCCCGCTTCATATCTTTTCACTTTCAATTTTTGGTTTGGCATTTTTACGACTTCCTCTTTTTTGCAATACGCGCATGCACAGAAAACTTTCGATAGAGACTCTATACAAGTTTTCAAGATTCTTATGCAATCGATAAAATGTTTTTTTTTACGTGTGCGTATAACCTTGAGACAAAATCATTTACAATTTTTAAAAAATGGTTAAAGATTTGTTGGAAAAGTTTGAGCATTTGTTAAAATATAAAGTTTTTGGGAGAGGAATTGAATCGCTAAAAAAGTCACGTTCATATTTAAATTACATTTTAAAACGACATTTTGATCATCGTAAAAAAGCCAAAGAATTAATTCTCTAAATTGTTAGAAAAAAAAAAAATTATTCCTATATTTCACAATCGTTTAAATCGCCTAAAATAAAAACAAAAAAAATCTCAATTACCAAAATATTATCCTTTTTTCCAAGGCTCCCAAAAAAATGTCCATAAGAAAATATATATATGTTCGAAATACCAAAAAGTGAATATTCTAGAAGTTAAAAGCAGCGAAAAACTCCTCTAAGCCGCTATTTAACACGAAAAAAAAAAAAATTCTCGCGATAGACAGGTTTGGATTTCTCACGATTGACGATGGGAAAAATAAAAGGTGTGCGACGCGGAGCGCTCAGTGTCACAATGAGTGACGATCGCAATCGCGTAATCGAGTTACGTGTATCGAGGATGAAAGATCTCGGGTCGCATTCCAGAGAAAGTAAAAGCCGCGGGCGATAAAACGAGAGTGCAAGTGACGAGAAAGTTGGATAAGAGAGAAAGGGGTTCGCGGAACGGTTACGGGATATTGTTTGTGTCGAGGCCTTGCCGTTCGTACGTGTGTTATTCCGACGTCGTAATCCACCGAGTCGGACCTCTTTCGCCGCCGCCGCCGCGAGTTGTCTTCTAACGCTCTTTCTCTCTCTCTCTCTCTCTCTTCCCGTTTGACTTTCTCCGCGATTCGTGCCAGTTTCTCGTAACCGCGAGAGTCCGTCTAACGTAACGAGCGTAACTAGTACCATTGCCAATGAAAGTGACCGAGTGAGTTTTCCCGCGACCGTAGATAAAACCCTCGAAGAAAGTAAGAGTCCCCGGCGTGAGCTACTTTTCGATAATTCATCACGAAGATATTATACTCAAGAAATAAATCCCTGTCCAAATGATTTTATTCAAAATTTTTGTTCAATTTTAGGAGCGATATTTTCAACCCTTCGAGTACACACTGGTAGAAAGTAAAAGTCCCCGGCGTGAG
>JAPYYW010004192.1:0-12134 GCA_030522545.1 Cremastinae sp. A BG-2022a
TTAATGAAATTAATCTCGCAAATCATTGTGAACGTCAGAAAAACGTCATCAAAACCGGAAAAACTTTTGGATTTGACTGTCACAGACCAACCACCTTAAAGATAATATTCGTAAAAAATCATAATTTTCGTTTTTGTCAAAAAAAATGCATAATTTAGCGATTGAAACGATTTTTTGAGAAACGAGATAGAGAGAGAAAAGTACGAATTTGAGGGGAAAACGTGGCTCACTTGGAAGACTTTTTTGAAGAAGGGACTGCTCGCGGAGAGGATAACCTTGTGCGCAGTCAGGCACTGGCCGTCGCTGGCGAGGGTGACGTCGACGAGGCCCTCCTCCTCCCAGAGGCTGCCGAAGCTCGTCGCGATGTTGCTGAGAAAGCTGTTCCACCTTAGGCAAATCTGTCCCGACATTTCGACGAGCTCGGGGCCGCGTCTCGCCATTGAATTTCGCGCTCCCGGGCTAACCGACGCCGAGGACGTCGTTCCGAGTGTTTGAAAACGAGAAAACGGGCCGAGCGAGCGAAACGTCGCTTTCGGCGACGGTGAAACTTTTCTGCGTCGCGTGCGCGTCACGGTTTCGTCTTCGGGTTCGCACGCGATTATTCTTCCCGCCCGACTCGATCGAACGCTCTTCCTCGCTTCCGTCGAAAACAAAACAAAAAATTCTATTTTCAATCCTCTAACGAGTTTTCTCAACGGAAAACCATCGTTCTTCGCTCCGACGTTTCGTCGCGATGTTTTGCATCACTGGCCCGTGCGAATCGCACACTTGTTTTTTTTTATTCGCCAATATCCAAGATGGCGGACGCTCGCAACGTCCCCGAACGGCACGCGGCCGAGTCACCGAAAAAAACGCGCCAAAATTCGAAGCGTTCGACGATAATCGCGCGAAAATGTGTCAGAATCGATGTATTTGTCGTTTTTTTTTCTTCTTTTTTTTTAAACAAGAGCTTTTTTCTGTTACGAAACGTGCACCCGGCCAGCTTCGGGCACGAAAGAGAACTGGCTCGGAGGAGGAACGAATGGGAGAATCGCGTGAGCTCGCGTGACCGGCCACGGCGTCCCTGTTCTCGGCACAGCGAAGGCTATTTTTCCGTGCTCGCGTGCGCCATCGCAATCACGCGAACCCCCGCCGATCGGTGGATTTCCAGCTCGATATCCAACGTTACGAGCGACGAAAATACACGTTCGCAAAATATTTTTCTGTACAGCGAACCCGATCGTAAACGCAGTATCAATTCACGGAGAAAATTACGATTGACAACCGTGAGATAATTTATTAGCGAATAATTCAATCAATATTTGCGTGTTGGCGTTATTTAAAAATTTTTTTATACCATTTTAACCCCCGAACGGACGCGTGGGGTCTTTTTGGACCCTAGAAATTTTGAATTCGCGTTTTACCATGGAAATTTGTTGTCCCGTTTTTTTTAAGGTAGTTCTGTCAAAAAATCGTTTTCTTAGGATTTTGTTAAAAATTTGCAAAAACCTTCTTTGATACTATATGCAATTGTATAGTAAATTTTGTACAACCGCAAAACCGTATTGAGACAGATTTTCTTAAAAATTTGGACAGGTCTTCTTTAATGTCATATAAAAACACGTGTCAAATTTAACAAAGCTTCACCATCTAGAAATCGAGATATTATACATTGAAAATCGTTGCTTTTTCGAATCTCCCATAAGAATCCATGTTAAAAGTAGCAATTTTTAAAAATTAATATCTAAATAACTACACGGTTGAGCCTTTTTTAATTTTGCAAACACGTTAACAAAATTGTGCTATTTTTGAATAAATTCTGTCTCAAGAAATTTCAACTGATGATTTTACATCAAGTCAACACATAAGGACAAACTTTTGAATAGACTGTCTTGGTTGCACTACCTTAAAAATTTGGACAGGTCTTCTTTAATGTCATTAGAAAACATGTATCAAATTTGACAAAGCTTCACCATCTAGAAATCGAGATATAATACATTGAAAGTTGTTGCTTTTTCGAATCTCCCATAAGATTCCATGTTAAAAGTAGCAATTTTTAAAAATTAATATCTAAATAACTACATGGTTGAGCCTTTTTAAATTTTGCAAACACGTTAACATAATACTAACGAAGATCTGTGCTATTTTTGAATAAATTCTGTCTCAAGAAATTTCAACTGATGATTTTACATATATGCAAATTATAGTATGCAAATTTTTTACATTTAAATCTTAACAATAATCTTAACGGGGTACTTCGTTTCTAAACGGACGCTGTGACGAAGTTACTGGTTGACAGCAATTCAGCCATACGGTTCATGGTAAAAATACAAAAAAAAATTATAAACTAGATATATAGCTATTTATGGCATCAAGTAGAGAATTTTCGATATTTAAAAAAATGGTGGGGCAACGAATTTTTTTCAATTTCCATTGAAGCAGACCCTTTATTTAAAAAATCCATACGTGGTGGCGTATAGACTGGATTTACGAACATTTTGAGACTTGATTTATGCAAATTGGAGGAATAGTTTTTTAGATATACTCTGAACCAAGTTAAAAAATGTATAGTTTCGTGAAAAAAGTGTTCAAAGTCTGCCGCTCGACATGGTCGTGCATGGGAACAGTTTCACATAAAATACTGTATCTCCGTGAATTTTACGAATTTATTTTCAAAATTTGGTGAAACCATTGTCAAAAAATGTGTCTTTCAGGAAATGAAGATTTTTTTTAAATGTCAAAGTGGTTAAGTGCCTTAATATTGTAATAGATTTTCTAGGAAATTCAATTTTCCACCTTTTCTGTCCATACTTCTCTCTATAAAAATTTTTGAACAATTATAAGAAAAGATTATTTACAAAAATATACGTCAGCACAAATATCTCGAGAACCACTGAACGTAGAAAAAAAACAATTACTTTTTATAGAAAGTATTAGATTTTTTTTTGTAAAAATTACTTTTAGACAATCAAAAGCAAAATCCAGTAAAACTTTTTCTAAAAAAGTTAATCGATCATTCTGTCAAGAATGATACAATAGCTGTATAAATATTTAGTATTTCGTTTTGAAGGCATTTGGAAAATATTTGCAGAAGAAAATTGTAAGTAAATAATTTTTGTTATATTTACAAGCAAAATTATTAACTAAGCTTTAGATTTTCGTCTCTTTAATTTTTTTTATTAAAGAGCTTAGAAGCTAGATTCGACATTTTTGAATCTTTAGAAAGGTTGTAATCTTTCTCTTGCAATCTTTAGAAGGGTTGTAAAAAAAATCCCCAATTTTTTACAAAAAAAAGCTAGTTTTACTGGACTAGGTTAACTTTACACATTGGCTGCGGTCTTACAGATGAAAATGTACAATCCCTTCTTCTAACGTATCGCGATAGATTCTTCTTTTTTCTCAATATATCATTGCGTTGGGGTGAAGGAGAGATTCATAGGTGATAGTTGACTTCCCGGCGTCGCATCGTTTCGGATATTGATCTCCGCGACTGGATCCGTCTCGTTCATGTCCTCGATCTGAAAATTTTTGAATAATTGCATTTTTTACTTCCTTTTCTTTATTTTCGTACAACACGAACGTCAAATTGTTGCTTATAATATGTCAATTAAACAATTATTCAGTAAATTATTGAAAATTTAATAATTTTATCGAAACAGATGTCGACTTAACGTTTTAATAAATTGTTAACATAAACTTTCTTTATGTTTCGAAATAATGTGGATTTTAGAGGGTAAAAGTTGAAAGTGTAGTTCTTTAAGGATGTATGAGCGATATTTTAAAAAATATGAAAATTTAATAAATTTTTTATATTTTGCTCTTAGGAATATGAAAAACTATGGTGCCAAATTTGAAATCGGTTTACTTAATGGTTTAAGAGTTAACAAACTCTAAAGTTGTTAAGATTTGTCATTGCTTCTTATGGAGAATTCATAAATTTGCAGTAATGTTCATTTTGTATAAACAATAATTTCAAAACGTTTTACTAATAATTTTTTAACTTAATTGCTTAAGCAATGATAAAAAATGTTTAAATTATTTTTAAAATATGTTAAAATTGCCAATCAATAGTGTAACTAAAAAATTGAACATCTAGAATTTACTTTTTGCTGTGATTCTCTGTGTAATACATCCTTAATTGTTTTTTCACAAAACTATTGAAAAATGAACGAATTTAACGAAACAAATGTTGATTTTATGACTTTTTAAGAAATTGTTTACATAAACTTTCTTTATATTTCGAAATAATGTGGATTTTAAAGAGTAAAAATGGATGAAAATGTAGTTCTTTAAGGTAGATCTATCGTTTTACTGTTTTCTTAGAAATTCATTAAAAATGTGCACAAACCTTCTTTGATATGGCATGCATTATGTATCAAATTTTAAGAGGTTTCACCTCGTAGAAATCGAGATATTTATTGTTAAAAATTCAAATTTTTGGTACTCTCCCATATAAGAGCCCATGTTAATATTGCGATTTTCGATCCTAAATATCTTCAATTTTAGATGGTGAATCTTAGCTCGATCAGTTTATCGTGTTTTTCGACACCTTGTAAGTTTATCGTGGGTCGCTGAAGACTCATGGCATGTTAAAACATTAAATTTGCAATGAAAAAATCTGAAAAAATTCCTTAATTCTCTTGACTACTTCTATTTTAAGGGTACACCATGAAGAGTGCAAAAAAATTGAAACAAATATGTTATTTTTCGCCATAAACACATTTCTATTGGATTCTGAGAAATGAGAAAAAAGAAAAATCGATTGGGTCTCCAGCGACCCACGATAAAGTGATCGGATTAAAAAATAAATATCTCAATTTCTCAAAATAAAAATTAAGAGGAGGCGAATCCTCTTAAAATTTGATAAACATATGCATATCATATGAAAGACGGTTTGTGCAAATGTTCAATTAATTCCTAAAAAAGTATAAAACTTTAGAACTACCTTAAGAGTGTTGTAAAAAAATTATTATTTATTTATTTACCCCCGATAAAGACTACTAGACTATTTCGAAACAAATTGATGTCTGCAAGGTTTTGGATTTGGACGAATTTTGCTTTTAAATTTCACTTTTAAATTTCACTCACAACCATCGGATTCTCCTCGACTTTAACCCTTTTCTGAGCAATAGTTCGCAAAAGGGCCTTCGCTTCCTCCTTCGTCTCGTCGAATTGCAGGCACTTCTGGGCGTAGTGATTCGCTTGGTCCAGCTGGTCGCGCCTCAGATGATAATTTGTGAGAAATTTGTACGCGTGACTGAGTTCCGTTCTGTCCGCGTTCCGGAACTCGTCCATCACAAAATCCGTGTAGGCCGCCGCCGCGTGATCGTCCTCGTTCAATTTTTCATACAATCTACAAAAAAAAACATACAAAAAAACTTCATAAACTTTATAAAATTTATAAAATAAAATTTGTTGATTTGTGGTCAGTAAATGTTTAAGGAGAGAAAAAAATTTTTAAATCGAATTTTGAAAATTGTTTTCGGGATACAGACGTTGCTAATTTGATCAGAGCCATTCCTTCGATGTCACCAACATTACAGGCTTTGTAATAACATTTCAGAGCGTCCTGGATCTTATCCTGCTTCTCGTAGGCCTCGCCGAGGGCGAGAACCATCCGACTGTCGTGAGGTCTCAGCAGCTGGGCTTGTTTGTAGTAGTAAAGTGCATAGAGAGGCATTTTTAGAATTTCGTACGTCTGACCCAGACCGTACCAAGCTCGGTAATCCCTTCGATTTATCTCTGAATAAATAATTTACGTTATTTTTTTTCATAAAAATGGATTTTTCATTTAATAGATTAAATGATTTATTTCGTTCAAAAGAATTTTTAAAAAAGAGATAAATAAAATTATCTAAATACGATGTAAACATTTTTAGCAGTTTTTATCAAACGATGAAATTTTTTTTTACCTATTGCTTGTCTGTAGCTGTGAATCGCCCCATTCGTATTTTTCATCTCCATGAATTCGTGGCCCAGCAGAGTCCAGGCGGACAAGTATAAGGGATTGAGTTTCAGAGCTCTGTGAAAGTACATCACAGCTTTCTGATGATCAGCTCTGAGACTGTAATAATTTCCTGCAAGTGTAATTAATTTTTTTAATATGAATATGAAATAAAAATGAATGCTCCATTTCAATTTTTCTTTTGTCATCTTATCATGAGGAAAACGAAAGAGGAATAAACTTTAAAATTTTTACCTACGATGCAGCAAGTCTCGAGTCGATACTTGTCAATGGCGGTGGCTCTGTGCGCCAGATGTGCCAGCTCGACCTTGAGTTCCTTGACGTAGAGCAAATTTGAGTACGTATCCATGTTGTCGAGGCAGTACGGATCGTCCTTGATGATCCTTTTGAAGGTTTCGATGGCGTTATCAACATCTCTCCTGTAGTGAACAGCGATGGCAGTCTGAGCCAGGACGTATCCATTTCTTTCGAATCCCATCGACTGAAGTTCCCGGTACAGGGCAAGCCCTTCGTCCAGGAGTTGCAGCTCGAGATACATGTGCGCCATGAAAAAGTGTCTCATCCAGTGGGAGGGAAGCGACAGCGAGTCAAGCTTTTCCCTGTCGGTGACGAGGGTGGAAAGTTCTAGCCAGGTTCCCCAGTGCATCGGTTGACGATGGACCGATTCGACCAGGACATCGATAGCTTCGCCGTTGAGATGGAACTTTTTCAAGGTAACGCCGAACAGGTACAGACCGAAGCCATCCAAGTTGCCGGCTAGGTGTTCCTTTCTCAGATCCGAGCAGAGGAGCTTCAGGTTGGAATTCTGCAAGGGGTCCGGAGGCACATCCGTCATGTCATTCATTTTTTTTCTCTCGCCGGACAAGAATCGAGAGTACATGTACAAGAATCTCGATTTTGGCGTCTTGCATTCCTCCAAGAAGTATGCAGCACGGTCGTACTCTCGCAGATCGAAATAACTCTTCGCCAAGGTATACATGTCGTCCTCGTCTCGCATCATGGACATGCCCGAGTCGTTTGCCATGTCAAGATAGTCCAGTTTGATATCTTTGAGAGAATAATTTAACTCTGCGAGCCTGAAAAGTCATCAAATTATAAAAAATGTTAACAAACTTTGAAAAGATGTTGTGCCATTCTATTAAGAATCAAGCCGCGACTCTTGTTATCTCGATACCAAATAATTTTTGACAGATTTTGACCAATCTAAATTGTCAATAATTAATATTAATTTCACTGTAGGATTGGGGAAAACTCTGTAAAGCCTAGTATTCTTTATTTTTAATTTTCTCTTTCCAATAAAAAATTAGTCAAGGGCGTACAATGTATGTATCATTGCGAACCAAATTCAAAATTTTTATTTCATTGAAATATTTTTCAATAATTTATTTTTTTTGCAACTGCCTTCACATGAAGTAGTTTGACTATTTGAATAAGTATGGTGAAAATTCATCAATTTTTGTTCATAGTCCCCTGATAGTTCATAGTCCCCTGATTATAATAAGTCCATTTTAGGGGCTTCTTGCAGGCAAATTTTGAATTATTTTATTTAAAAAATTTGATTTTTATTAACACAGTACCTTATGGAACAACTCACAATAATGTAAACTGTAAAAAAACTAATCGATGATTGAGCTTCGGAAAAATTTCCATCATAAAGAAAATTTATCACAGATTCTGTTTATTTAAAGAAAACACAAAAAAACTTTTGTTTTTTATGTGTCGGAAGAGGATGGCAGACATTACGTTGCACTGTAGGTAACAGCTGATTGAATTTATAAAGCATTTTAGTACATTCACATGATAAAGATATTTTCAATGTAAATGTTTATTAATTTTATTAATAATTGAGGCTTAAATTTAATCAATATAAATTAGTTGCCAACTTGACTACTTATATGACGGCCAAACTATCTTAACTAAATCGTGAACATCATTCGTGATTCGGTAACGGGTATGACAGATAAATCGTAATTATGATTAGAAAATTATATAGCTCTATTATAATTTCTACATGTAAAATAAAAGTAAAAATATTAAGCAGAAGTTGTTTAAAGATATTTCTTTAGAAGATGCACATAGAGTTTTATTCCGTTTCTGTTTCATATAAGGTTTCATCACTCGATATCGTTTTAAAGTGTTTCAATAGTTCATGATTATACAAAAGAACGTGATGAAAAACTTTCTAGTAAACTTAAAAAAAAACATAAAAGCATATTTACAGGATGTATAGTTGTTGAAAAAAAAATTGATGAAAAATACCTTGAAAAAGCATACTTGCCGAGTTTATAAAACAAAAACTTTTATATTATAACTATATAATTATATAATTGATCAAAAATAATTGATGAAAAATATCTGGACAAAGCATATTTACCGAATTAGATTATAAAAGTTATTGTTTAATAAACTCGGCAAGTATGTCTTTCCAAGGTATTTTTCATCAATTATCTTTTTCAACAACTGTGCATCCTGTAAATGTGCTTGCCTCCTTTTTCACAGTACACGTACCGTTATTTTATTATTATTTTTTTAAATGTTATTATTTTATTAAGAACAATTTTATTAAACTTCTTCATTAAAAAAATTGTGTTTATTTACCATTTCGTCGTGTGCATCAATCCTCTCTCCGAGCATTCGTTGATGGCTCGGAGAAGGTCGGCCTTAACCTCTTTTATATCAAATTTAATAACAGAATCTTCCATATTTTCTGTATCGCTATAAATTCGTAATATTCCAAATTAACCGCAGTTCGCGAACACGATATTCATTTCTATCAATAAACATTCAGCTCCTGCGACTGATTATTTTTAAATATTGTGCCAAGTTTATCATCGGGGACGAATCGACGCGGCAATGGCAGCCGGGATTGTTTACATTGTTTTTCCAATTCGAACGCGACGGAGTTTCCCGCCTTCGGTCGAGCGCCGGAAATTCATGAAAACGCCCGACAGGTGCTGCCGTTTTATCGCTCGCGGCGAGATCCGGAACTAACGCCGCAAGCGAGGGGTCGCTTCGCGCCGTCCGCCGCGATCCTCTTCCATATTGGTCTCAGAAGCGGACGGAGCGACTGGATTTCTCAATCCGTTCCAATCGAGGATTTCTGGAGTGATCTGGACTCCTCGTCACCGCGAGCATGAGAGCAAAGGTAGTGCCTGCATTTACGATACTTTATTTTTTTGTTTATTCGCGAAAATTTTACGAATTATATTCCGACATAACCGCATCGCCGTCAGCGTGACAAATCACGCCGCGCGATCTCTACGTCGAAAAATTCTCCCTTTACGAAAATCAGTGTTTTTTTTTTTCGTCAGTGGTTAGGCTCGTTTGTACAAAAAGTGAATAATTTATTGTGTTTTTTTTCTATTTCAGTGGCGTAAGAAGCGTATGCGCAGGCTGAAGCGTAAAAGGAGGAAGATGCGTGCGAGGTCCAAGTAGACCGAACGCCTGAATCTGTAAGTTTTTCTTAAAACGATGCCGCGGATCCCAGACACTTGTAAAACGCGATTGGTTCAAACTTCTTTAATTCTTTGTCAATGAGAATAATGATAGGCTAGTGGCAAAAATGGGCTGATCTTTGGATTTTGATGAAATATCAATAATTTGCATGTTGGAGCGAATTGCGTTGTGTCACGTGGTACATCTACGGCATCACCTTAATAAGAAAAAAAAATCGTAACGTCGCTAATAAACGATTGTTTTTTTTTCACAGCTGAGGGAATAACTCTTTCATTCCTGATCCACAGCCTCGGAGGACGATTTTTCACACCCTGGAATTGCTTGAAAGTCATTTTATTTGATACTGCTTGCGGAGAGACTCAGTTATTCCCGCAGAGATACTTTTCATAAAGAACTGTCCTGATTCGTTCAATAAATAACTTTTCACGATGGTAAAACTGTTTTCCATTTTTTCTTATTCATCGTACCCAAAAATCCCACTATTAATTTTTATTTTACAAACGTTTATACTTCCATTACATATATTTGCATTTACATAAACTTAAAGACGAACATAGGTTATGTCAATAAATTTAATTATCATTTTATTGCCAAAAAACTTATATAAAGTGTAAATATACTAAAAAAAACTATGAAGCATGTTCAATATAGTTGAATCTTGGATCAAATAATTCGTATATAAACGTTACGTTTCTCGACGATTAGAATTGCGTCGAAAGACGAACATAACCTCAAAAGTGAATTTCGAGGATGTGCAGCAGGGTGCCACAACTTTTGTCCTCGACGATAAAAGTATTGTGTCGTTCGACGAATGCGTACACGTGCAGAATCCTAGAACCATCCGCGTTTGTTCAGAGAAGAAAATATTCGAGCGACAATGCCTCGAAATTGAAAAAAAGCGAGGAAAATGAAGAGCAGACCGAACATAACCTATCAAATGCTCTCAGCGAGCAGTTTCGGCAGTTCCGGGATGAGGACGCCGAGATTATTTTCGACGTCGACGAGGAGATGAAAAAAATGGACCTCGAGTCTATAATCGCCGTCCAGGAGGTTATAAATCCATACGAAGGCTTAAACATGGAACGTGAGTGTTTCGATGAGACGCAGTCGAAATATTTTCATTCATTTTTCTTTATTTTTTTTTTAATTCATTATATTTGATCATTACACGTAGAGTAGTGCAAATCACTCGATTTGCCCCCTAAATTAGAACAATTTAAGCCAAATAAACTATTTAATGCTATACTGATAGCAGCTTATAGTTAGAGACTGGAAAAGTTATAATAAAAGATTTTAAAAATATATTTGGTCAAAATATTATATTTTGTTTACTTTTTTTTTTATTACTTTTTACTTATGTTTGCATCGCTTATGATTCCAGGTGGTGTCAGAGGAGTTTACGACATCGAAGACCTCCTGGTTCTGCTCCGAAGAGAAAAAGCCAAGGACATTTTTGTGGCAGCGGTCCCTTCGGAAATGACCTACGTAGATTACATTGTTATTACGACTGGAAAGTCCCACAAGCATATGAACGCAATGGCTACCTTTGTACGAAAAGTTTTCAAAAAGAAATGCCATTCTGACGACATTTTACCAAAAATAGAAGGTGAAAAATCCAAGCACTGGATAGCCTTGGATCTAGGTAAGCATTTGTCTTGGAAAAACGAATTACAGCCAGAATTTAAGAAGATTATAAAGAAATATAGAAGTTTTAAAATCGTAGTTACAATATTTTTTTAAATATGAAAATCAGACGTTAATTTTTCAAAAATTATTCTAGAGTATACAGTAAAAATTTCGTACTACATTCGAAATCGTCTTATCGAATAATTCGAGAGTTATTAAACCCTAGAGCTGCTGAAATTTAGCTTTGAATTTTATAGAAAATTTGTACGTGTTCCCTTAATATAACATAAATTGACTTGATTCGTAAAGAATTTATTTTCTTTTGATATAATAATTTACAATGAGACTGCATAATAAAACTAAACGTTTTAAAAAATCATGTTTTACTGATAAAAAGTTTGTTTTTTTTCATATAGTGTTACTATTCGTCATCAAAATTTATTTCTTTAAAAAAGTACTGATTATTTTGGCTCACGAAATTCAAAAAAATTTAAGTCAAATATTGAAAATAAAGAAAAAAAAAGGTAATTTGAAAAATATTTGAAATTTAAGGTAATATAGCTCTGCACATTTTCGCGGGTTCGACGAGAAGACAGTACGACCTGGAAACGCTATGGACGGTCGGCCCGGCGTACGACGAGGAATCGAACGGGCTTGACGCCGAGAAAGAATTCACGGAGAAATACAATAAATTTTTGGAAGGATTGGACCCCATCAACGACGCTTCAATCAATTAAATTTATCTCTAAGATACTAGCTACTATTCTTCAGTTTTCAATAAATGCTATGAAATGCGAAAGAAAGGTTGTTTCTTGACGTAAAATGGGATGCGTTCCACTTGCAGCCGCAACGGTCATCGCGCTCGTAGAAGATAATAGAAAACCTATATCAAATAACGACTACGACTGCAAAAGTGAACGTGTGGTCACAAGTAAAACATTCGAATGAGTTCCACTTGCAATTGCAATGGTCGTTGCGCTCGTAAAAACTAATGGAAAACGGCAGTACGTTAAGGAGGTTCACGCGTTTGTTCGCCCGCGCGCATTCGTTTTACGTGTAAAGTTGAGGCAAAAATCATCAAGTGAAATTATTTTGAAGATAATCTGAC
>JAPYYW010004193.1:0-12124 GCA_030522545.1 Cremastinae sp. A BG-2022a
ATTTTTATTTGCAACGAGATATTTTTGTTCTCTCGCTGATTTATCGTAATTCAAATTTCTGTACCTGTTCCCGTGATCGGCGGAGATGCGAGCTGGGAACTCGTTATGTCCGGCGGCTGTTGAGTCTGTTGTGTCGGTGTCGTCGGCTGGCTCTGCTGTTGCTGCGCCGGCTGCGCCGTTGATTGTTGCGTCTGCTGTTGTTGCTGGGGGCTGTTCGCCACTGCGCCAGGACTTGCCGCGCTTTCCGCCATTATTTATCAACTTTTGCGCTTTTTTTTCTCTTATTTTATCGTTTTGTGACGTTTTTTTGACGTTTCTCCGTCTTTTCCGTCGATTTTCCTTCCTTTTTCTTATTCTTCACGTTATTTATATTCTTTTTTTATCGTTTCACTATTTTTCTTAGTGCTTCCCTATTATTATTCTATTATCGGTATTATTATTATTTTTTTTTATTTTTATTTTCCTCGCCAATCGACGAATCCGTTTAAAAAGCTTCGATAAATTGAGCCTTAACGTTAAGTATCATTCGCTATTTGAATTCAACAAATATATGCTTTTCAGACTGTAACGAATTGACTAATGATCGGGGATTTAATTCGACTAGAAAATTTGGAGACGATGTGACGGAGCGCTTCGTTAATTCGCGTCCTGATCGACGTGCCGGACGGTCGCGAGACGCGACAACTCGAACCAGCTCGTGGAAACGATTTTCTTCAGATTCGACGAATTTTCCGACCTCTGACGATTCATTTTGGCTATTCTTGATAAAATTTTCAATCTCGCTCGTCTTTTACCACGTCGTGCGTGAAAATCGTGAATTTTCCGGTCGTCAGTTTTCTTGATGAGAATTTTCCTGTCGTTTCTTTTCTTAGTTCGAAAATTTTCCGGCTTTTCTATTCTCCGTTGTGAATTTTCCGGTTATGCGAATTTTCCTGTCGTCAAATTTTCTTTGTTTTTCATGAAAATTCAATGTTGCTTTTTGGGCAAATGTCTGCGCACAGTCGAGGAAAAATTTGTGGAAAAATCTTTTTGCTTATTTCGATGATTTGCTTTCTGCTGGGAAATCACAGTTTTTCCTGTCGGATTTTTATTCGAATTTCATTTATGAGAAAGAGTTATTTTCTTAGAGTTTCGTTGTGCTTCGTAAATTTTCTTTTGCTGGAAAATTGAATTTTTTTCAGATTGAATTTCGTGCTATCGCTCTTCATTTATTGCATATAATCTGTCCCAGTGTGAAACGGTTTAATCTTTAATTGTCATTGAAAATACAGATTTTTCCTCCGAAGCTTTTTGTAAATTGCGAAGCTTGTTTTCCAATTCAGCCAATATTATTATTAGGTTCTTTTTGTAAGTGAAAAATCACGAATCTCCAATAGAATAATTCGAACATTCTTCGCTAATGCAGCAATTGTTTTTATGTACTTTCAATATGTCATTTGGTAAATTTTTCGTAGGTGAAAAATTGTAAATTTTCCAATTAAATTTTATTTAAATTAATACTGTGATTTCGAAAAACAGGCAGGTTTTTCCTTACAAGTTTCCCACCAACACAGAATTTAAATGAAAAAAGTTGTCAGTTTTTCATAAGTAAATAGTCGTGAGTTTTCCGAGTGGAAAATTGCGAGTATCCCTGCAGGATTTTCTTCAATCCTGCATTATCGTAGTGAGCTTTTGAAAACTGCAAAATATTCTCTTCAAAGTCTACGTGAGTGGAAAATCGTGAATTCCCCGACAGAATTTTCAAGACCAGTTTTTTTTCCTTGTTAACTTTTTCCAACCATAAAATGTACTTTTATCTTCAAAGTCCTCGTGAGTAGAAAAACAGGGAGTTTTCCGACGGAATTATCTTCAGAACGAGCTTTTCACGAGTTGCAATTACGTCAGTTTACGGTAAGCGAAAAATGACGAAATTTCCAGAATTTTCGAATACGAATTTTCACGAAAATAATGCAGATTTTTCGTCGAGAGCAGCCAACGATGGGGTTGTCCGAGGCGCGTGGAGTCTCGCGAGCGAGGCTCCGGTGCTTGGGTGCTCGACCTTAGCTGCACAAACGCGCCGTACAGCGGCGACGCTACGAAGCCTCGGACGAGGCTAGAGAGTCAATAGGTCAGTGGGGCTCCTCAGTGGTGCTGCCAACAACCCTCCCGCCGTTTATCACCGAGCTTGCACAACACTTTTTTACTCTCTCTCCCTCAGCCGACCATCCGAGTCCGAGTGCACTTTTCACCCGTTTACGTCTCGCCGCGATTCGACAACAATTCGAATAAAAAACGATGATAAAATTTCACGAAAAACACGAGAATTATCACCAATTTTCCTCAACGAATTTTCCACCAATTTTCCTCGGTTAATTTTCCACCAATTTTTTTTTTTTCATAAACCCGTACACGAGCCTCGATCCCCGGGAAAAAACTTTGCGAGTCTTCGTACGATTTTTGGCTTTTAATTTTTCCGACCTCTCGGAAAAGCTCGGCTTTTGACAATTTTCCTCAACAATCGCGAGATCGATAATTTGAAAATTCTAAAAACACTGGGTCACGTGATTCTTGTAAAAAAAAATTGATTATTTTTTATCGTTTTTTTTTTCGTAGAATCGAGCTTTCTTATTTTCACCAGAGCTTTTTTTTCTCTCTCTCTCCGTCTGCCCGGACACACGCAATGTTTTGACAGCGTCGAACGTCGAGATTCTCCGTTATCGACGCACCCAGCGAACGACGAAAAGCGTCAAAAATTCGTTCGGTTCGTCACTGAAACTCTCGTGAACTTTTTCTCGTTTCTCGAGAAGATTTTCCGGCGAGTTTTTATCAATTTTCTTTTTTCACACGTTAAGCTCGAGACGGGGGCTTCGACGCAGCTCTCTGCCGTTTCTCGTCGCCCGGGGATGGCTCCGTCGTCCGGACAGCGCTCGCGACCCTCGCCGTCCGGAAAATCGCGCGATTTTTCCGTCCCGGATTGCCGCGGGAGCTTTCGAGCTTTCGTCGTCGAAAGCTCGCCGAAGATCCGCGAGTATCGTGGAAAAACCCGAGGGCGGGCGGAACTGACGTTTCCGTTCACGGCTCGTTTGAGCTTACGGGGTCGTGCGTATTCGCGTTTACGGGGAATTGCGAGATAGGACGCGAGATGGCGCACGGGGACGCCCGGCGCAACGGCTCACCCCGAACGGGAGCTTACGCCATCCCAAGGAGGCCTTATTACACTAGATTCTCCTGGAATTTGTTTGTTTTTTTTTTCACCAGACAACGATCGACGCGCTTTCGATACTCGATAGTTTTTCAAAAAGCTCTTTTTCCCCATTCGCAAGCTCTTGAGCTTTTTTAGTTTCAAGCTTATTACCAAGCAACGCAGCGTTTTTATTCAAAATCATTATTTGGTTTGAACAGTCTGCACTCTTGACAAACTAACAAGTGTGAATAAGGGAATGCTTTAAAAATTTTCTCGTGCTTTTAAGATTGTTTTTCAATTTCAAAATGCTTATGAGCTTTTCAATTCAAAACCATTATTCGCTTCGCAGATTTTGGCCCTCGTCAATGTGCTGTTTAGAAAAAGGAGAGTTTTTCCGTCATCAATAAAACTTTTGAGATAATTTAAATTACCTCTAATAAGAATCCTCGGTACTTGCAATGCTTTTGATATCATTTATATATTAACACTTATGAATTGAAATTGTTCCAGATAATCATTTTAGTAAAAAAAAATGAATATTCAGAACTGGCTTTGAGAAAAAATAAACAGAAAAATCTGTATGCTTTAATTTTCTGGCTTTTTGAATTTTTTATATTCAGAGATTTAAAAGCTTTTCAACAGTAAGCACTTTTATATGTTTCCATCGAGAAAGCTTTTGAGAGTCGTTTGAAGAGAAAAATTGTAAGCTTCTTTGAAACTTCGTGCTTTTAGGTATTTCTTTTCAGCTTTTTTTTTCAAAGATATTCGACGAAAAAAGCTCATTTTGGCGCTTTCGCCGAGTAAATCCGTGTTCCAAAAACCTCGACCGATATTCCCGAAAATTTTATAATGCTCGCATTCTCTCAAAGTGAGATTTTCTTTGTTTCGCAAAAAGCTTTTCTCGCTGCGAAAACAAGTAAGCCCGAGGTCTCTTTGGCGGTTGTGAGTCGATAACTGGAACTCTGATAACACGCTGTCGACACTCAGAGGAAGAGTGAAAGTGGTATTCGAGGACGGTGAGAAACGGACGAGCTGGTAGGCAGTTTCGTGAGCCCTGCAATTGTAGTCTTTTTTTTACAAAAAAAACGTCAAATTTGCAATTTTTTAGAAAAAAAACCCTTAAACTTGAAGTTATCATAGTAATCTCGAACTTGCAGCTTTTTCACTGAATTGCCTACTTGCAGCTTGTTAATGAAACACGTGCTTGCAGCTTTTATCAAGTTTCGAGCTTGAAGCTTAATTTTCACGAGCTTCAGAGCTTGAAAAAATTGATCATCTTGAAAGAATGTTCACTTTAAAAGGTCGAAGCTTTTTTTAAAAACTCAGCGAGCTTTTTTTTAAAAAAAGCTCACTTTAAATGGGGAAAAGCTCTCGATGACCTTGTCCGCGACGGAGCTACGAGAAAATCGCGCCCGACGCAAGCGCGCTCAGCAAGCTCGTGAGCTTTTCGTCCGGACGGAGCTTAGAAATTTTTGCGTCAAGTGTAATCGGTCCTCGTCGTGGAAGGCGAATCCTCAGGCTTGCGCGCTGGTTCCCGGAGCCTACGAGGAGTTTTGCTCGTTCGATATCGGCGGAGCAACGCAGCCACCCCGCGTACACCGGCACCCCCGACGCGCTACACCAATTCTCTCACTTTTTACCCTCTGACCACCCCTCCCTCGACTCCAGCCACCCTCATATTTATTTTCCTTCAGAACGAGCGCTCGACGATGAAAAAATAAATAAATAAACGAACGGGATGACAAGTACGTGAAATGTTACTCGTGGTCTTCGACGACGCTGAAATTTTTCAGCACTAGCTATCCTATTTTTTTGTAAAAACGTGCCAAATATTTTTCAGCTCGAGAAATAAAGGCTGGAATTAAAAATTTTTAAGTATATAATCTTTGCCAGTAAAAAATTTTAAGCTCATCTTTGCTTTTTTTTTATTTTTATTTTTTTCGTTTTGAGAAAGACTTGTACAAAAGGAGATTGATTATTCACTTGTGATAGCATTTTATTTATTTTAATTATCATTTAATTTATTTTATTTAGTTTATCACTTAGTGGTGAAAAATTAGCCATAAAATAGGTACCATGAATAGCGATATTGCGAAATGTATAATCTAAAAAAGCACAATGCAGTGCAAGTATAATTGGAAAACAGTGGCTTCTGACAGCAGCTCAATGCTTTTGAAAGGATGATGGTTCAGGCAGGGATCCTGACATCCAATACGTTGCAACTGGCAATCAAAACTGCTTGAGAACCAATAACCATTTCACTTTATATCAGATCATCTGCCATGAAAATTACAAATTCATCCAGGCATCTAAGATCACAAATGTACACTGAAAACGAAATTTGGTTGATTCAACAAAATATTTGTTTCAATACGTTCAACGATATTATTTTGCAAATTGAACTAAATTCCTGATTGATTTAACTCAAGTTTAATTATTTCAAATAAACAAGTGTTGTTTCGACGAAATGTATTCAACTAAATATTTTTCAACTAAATCTGTTTTCAGTGTATTGTCCAAAACCGAGACCATCATTAAAGAAACGAGCCAGAAATTGATTCCCATCAATGATATTGCTTTGATACGAATTAGGGAACAGATTCTCTATTCTGAAACCCAGAGACCAGTCAACCTTTTGCTTCCTACTCAGAAATAAGTATTTCTGGAAATGAAGCCACGATCTCTGGTTGGGGTACCTATGACTATTTTTCATCAGCTAATGATGGATATTTTCAACGAGCTACAATGAAATTAAGGAGGTTGGCTAAATGGCGAAAATAAATGACGTTTTACATGTTAAAAGTATAGGGAAAGGAAATTTGTTAAGAACATGATAAAAATTAGAAAGAATGTTCTGTATTGTCACTAAAGAAATTTATATAAATTCAGAAAAAAATATCGTCTACATTATTTTCGAGTAATCGAGTGGTAAAATTACGTCCTTATACACGGAATGTATATCTATATTGTCTAAAAATGGCTATTTTATGGTTCAATTGTTCGAAAAATACGTGGACGAAAATTCTAAAAAAAATTGTATTCACGTATTTCATATGGAATAACATTCTCTCCAAATTTGAACGAATTTTTATCATTTTGTTATATGTAGCCAACCTCCTTAATGTAATTTTGGTGTTTCTATCTAAATTCCATGAAAAAAGGAACATCTGTTTAACCTGACAAGATGAATCATTGAAATAATCAAGTTTCAATCAACTGGATATACTTGGTCATTTCAACAAAAAATTTTTCTTGGTGTACGTAATGATAATGACGAATCAGATAATTAGTAATGAGAATCGATTGAAACGACTCGTTTGATATTGTTGGTGCTTTGAGTACAAGAATGAATGTTTTATAAAATGGATTATAATTAATTGTGCAAATGGTGTGAAGCAAACAAATAAATAAAAAGTTAAAAGTTTTTGCACAATTTATTGATAGTTTTTCGTGGACAAAGTTCATGTTAGGGATACATTTTATACGGGACAGACATTTAAAAGACCTAGGATGTTCAAACATCATAGGACTCTCCCTGAGAAATAATTATGTTAAATATCGATGAATGATATTGATATATTGGTACATTATGTGACTTTTTATATTAAATAAGCCAAAAAACTGGTTTTTAGGCAGCTTTTTGCAATTTTTAATACGAATTCTTGAATTTCACCCCGAATAAGTAGCATTTTCGTTATCTACCCAAAATTTTCGATTGAATAAGGTCTTGAAATCGAAAAAAAAATTCAAAAAATTTTGCAAATTTTTGAACGTATATTTTTCCATTTTTCCAAAATCTTCAAGACACCATAACTTTTTTAATAATTAATATTTTAACGTGATTCTTGCGCCATTCGCTTCGTTTTACAAAATACTTTAATAAAAACCCTTAATAAAGATGATTTCGTTAAGAAAAACGAAAGATATTACAAATTGAAATGTTCATACGTCTGCGAGACCTATAGTGCGACTCACCAAATTTCTCGAAATTTTTTTTATTTTCATTTTGAAAGCCCATTCGATCGGAAATTTCCCGCAGATAACGAAAATGATAATTATTCTGAACAGAATCCAAGAATTCATATCGAAAAGAGCCAAAAAACTAATTTTTTGATCAATCTTTAGAATAAAACTCGACCAAATTATGATTATTTTTAAATGAATTCTTTCTCATGCTTTTTTTTTCCTCATTAATGATGAATTAAGTCATCGTTGCGATGAAGAGTGAAGGAAAAAGGAGGAAAATATTGCGAGGGCTATCGGCCGATGCTCGGGACGACCGTTACTTTTTCAGGCGCACGTTCTTGCATTAAACAAAAAGGGAGGAGGAGAAGGAGGAGGAAGGGAGAAGAAGCGACGAGGAATAAGGAGGAAAAAGAATTATGCGCGCAGACGAAAACACGTACGGCGCGCGATTACCCGCAAGAGCGTGTAAAATTATTCAACTTCTCGTTTCTCCGGGACCCGAACGTTAATATACACACGCGATACATTTCTGTGGGGAGTCTTTCACGCGGTCGCGTACACTCGCCGAACGGTACTCCTAACTGTAAATCGGGTACGAGCCTCCCGACACGACCATTTTCTCCCTCTTTTCTCTTTCGTCTCTCTTCATCTTCTATTTATCTCTCTCTCTCTCTCTCTCTCTCTCTCTCTCTCTCTCTCTCTCTCTATCTATCTCTCTCTGCCAAATTTTATATTATATATAATATATAATTTTATATTATCGGACAGTTTATCTTCATCGTCATCAATATTTTTTCATTATTTTTCTTTATTTTTATTTATATTCTTTACCTACCTACCTACATGTATTTTTTACCTAGTATCATTTTTATTTTGTTGGATATGTGAGTTAATTATGTATTCGTGTGATATTTTTGTATTTTGCTCAATGCATGTTATTATATTATCAAAAATTGTATTTACTACTGTACTGTACTACTGTATTATTATTATATTTATTGTAATTATTCGCTGTGCCTATGGTATTATCATGGCATATATAATAAACTTCATTCACTCACTCACTCACTCTTTTCATTTTTCGTCAATCAAAATTTTTTTTTTGGGATTTTTTGTATTTTTCAACATTTTCATTTTCCATTTTATTTTATTTTTCTTTATTCATGAAACTTTTCGTCAATTGCAATGTTTCTTTGGATTTTTTTGTAATTCATACACTTTTTTTTCTTTTTTCTCTTTTTATTTATATTTTATTCTTCAAATCTTGACACTTTGAAACAGTCGAACTTTCGCCTTGGACTTTTTTGTATTTTTCAACATTTTTATTCCCTATTTTATTTTATTTTATTTTTTTCATTTATGAAAATTATCATTAATCGAAATTTTTCGTTGGACTTTATTTGTATTTTTATAGATTTATTTCCTATTTTCTGATTTTATTGTATTTTTTCTCAATTTTTGAAACTTTTCGTCAATCGAAATTTTTCCTCGGACTTTATTGCATTTTAGTACGATTTTTATCTTTCTTATCTTTTTATTATTGTATTTTTTCCTCAATTTTAAAAACATTCGCCAATCGAATTATTTTTTCTCCGACTACTTTGAATATATTATTTACACTTTCCTTCACGTATTTTATATAAACAATGCATCAAGAATAATATGATATGATAATTAATAAATAATAATCAAATGATATCTTTTTGTATTACATTATGATAGAATTCAATGAAAATTCATTTTAGTTAATTAGCAATGATGAAAATAAAGAAGTGAATGAAAAAAAGGAGAAGGCGAGAGGGTGTTGGATATAGAAATGATATTATCTATACTTTTCTTTACGTATTTTGTAGAAACCATGCATCAATGATAATATGATATAATAATTAATAAATAATAATAAAATGGTATCTTTTTGTATTACATTATGATAAAATTCAATTAAAATGAATTTAAGTTAATTAACAATGATGAAAATATAGATATGAATGAAAAAAAGGAGAAGGCGAGAGGGTGTTGGATAGAAATGATATTATTTTTTACAAAAACCATGCATCAATAATAATATGATACAATAATTAATAAATAATAATAAAATGTTCCCTTTTTGTATTGCATTATGATAAAATTAAATTAAAATTAATTTAATAAGCAATGATGATGAAAATGAAGAAGTTAATTTAAAAAAAAAGGAGAAGGCGAGAGGGTGTTGGATGGAAATGGTCAAAATGAGAGAACGGTACGCGTCGTCGTCGATGACGGCGGAGGTGGGGAAAAACGGGAGTTTGAGAGAAAAGTTAGCGGTGCTCTAGGCGAGTGCGCTCGCGCGCTCGTCGCTTGGGATCACGTAATGTAGGCTCCTCGGCGAATGTACCGCAATCGAGGCACACCGCGCTTACGTCACGGGGGAAGCTCTCTCTCCCGTCCGACGCGTCGATCGCCGCCCGAGAGGTCGCGATTCCCGCGTAAGATCGACGACGTGCGCGCTCGGATAACCGTACCGTCGAGGACGAACGCGATGCGAGAGGGACTCCGAGAAAAAAAACAACAACAACAAACGAAAAAAAGGAAAAGAAAATTTCGCCAATCAAGATGACCCTGTCGATTTTTGACAATTTTGTAAAATATTATTATTAATATTATTCATTTTTTCATTATTTATTTCGTAATCCATAAGAAGTTTTCATAGTATTATTAATTTTTATTATTATTTATTTCGCAAATAATAAGAAATTTTCATAATTTTATTAATTTTTATTATTATTTATTTCGTAATTAATAAGAAGTTTTCAAAATATTATTCATTTTTTAAATTATTTATTACATAAATAATAAGAAATTTTCATAATATTATTAATTTTTATTATTATTTATTTCGCAAATAATAAGAAATTTTCATAATATTATTGATTTTATTATTTGTTTCCTAAATAATAATAAATTGTCATAATATTATTAATTTTTTATTATTATTTATTTCGTAAATAATTAGAAAATGTTATATTATTTATTTTTTTATTATTTAATTAGTAAATGATAATAATTTATCATAATACTATTTTATTATTATTTATTTCGTAAATAATAAGAAATTTTCATAATATTATTTATTTTATTATTTGTTTCCTAAATAATAATAAATTGTCATAATATTATTAATTTTTGATTATTATTTATTTCGTAAATAATAAAAAATTGTTATAATATTTTTGTTTTTTCGTAAATGATAATAATTTGTTATAATATTATTTATATATTTTATTATATAGTATGTAAATAATGTGCAAATAAGTAAATGGGTCAATAATAATTCGAGATGCGAAAGTGATATACTGCAATCAATAACACACGACGATAATACGAATCAACTTGTAAACATAAAAAATTAACAAAATAAATAAATAACAAAATTTGTACAGAAAGCACGAGAAAAATTTTGTAAATTCATAAGATTTGCATAAGCTTTTTTAAAAAAATACCCACAAATGTTTATGTAACAAATAAAATTTCAAAAGTTGAGTAAAAAAAAGAAGAATTTTTTTAAAAAATTGCATTAAAAAAATAAAATAAGGTTAAGGATAAAAATAAAAGAGTGGATTGTTCGTAGGAAGAGAAGAAGGGAGAGAAAAGAAAATAGACGGAGGGAAGAGGAGAGAAACCGTTGCGAGCCGGGAAAGGATGGCTCGCGTGCATCGCGAGTTTTGCTCGTCGGCGCTCGAACGAGGAAACTCTGGGTCACCCGGTCGAGGCGGGTTCGTCTACCCCGCGCGATCACCGCGTCGTACCGACGCGCACGTTTTTTTATCTCCGGCTGTCCAGCGACGAGCTTTTTTCTTATTCATTCGAATTTGACGCTCCGTCGAAAAATTCATCACGTGTCAATTACATTTATCGTCAGAAATTCTCTAAAAATGCACAAAAACGAATTTTTTTTCGAAAAAAAAAGCTCATTGAAGCTTATGCTTTTGACCTTCGAATTTCACGTGACCTGTGTCGTAATACAACTTACATTTCGTTATGACTAGATTTTTTGACTTTGAAAAATATTGTCTCAAGGTCAAAAAAACTTTTTTCAAGGTCAAAAGTGAGCTTTCAGCAAAAAAATTTTATCTGAAGGTTGAAAAAAGCTTCGATCAGGGTCACAGATATTTACTCGAGGTCATGAGTAAGCTTTTTTAGAAGTTTATTGGAGAATGGAAGATAGGATCTTGGAGTAAAAAAAGCTTGCATTGCTCAAGGTCAAGGACACTCTTTCAAGGTCAGAAAAAGCTTTAATAGCGGTCAAACAACTGGTATACGGATCAAAGAGGTTTTCTCGAGGTCGAGGAATGCGACTGTAAGTTTAGGAGAGCTCCTTTCAAGGTCAAACATGTATTGAAAAAGATTATGATTTTTAGATTTTCCTCTTTGGGTCATGTAAAAAATTAATATTTTCATTATCCGCTGAAAATATTTAAAAGATTTTGACACTTTTTGAAAGTTTTTTTCTTTTATTTTTTGCAAATAAGGTGAGATCTAAAAATATTGTTTAAAAATATTTTTTGCTTATGTGCATCATTTTCTGTTGAAAATGTTCGATAAAAATGTTTATTTCTCAATGACAAGTTTTCTAACTATTATTCAATATAGACACGTTTTAGAGATATAACTTAATAATATGTAGAATTTTCAAAATAATTTCCATCGTAATTTTTTTATTTTGTGTAAAATATCTTCAAACCAAATGTAAAAATTGTTAAGAAATAGTGTTTCAAACTTTTAATTTATACAACAGCGATCTAAAAATTATGAAAAATTAGAAAAATTATAACAAAAATATAAAGTTTATAATTTTCAAATATTCAAAATAATTTTCACCGTAATTTTGTTGTTTTCAGTGAAATATCCTAAAACAGTACTACAGTGCGCTCTCCCAATAAGAGCCCCGGCAATAAGAGCCCTTCCCCAGTTTCTCGCTCGAGCGCTTCCCCCACTCCGACTCGAACTCCGAGCTCG
>JAPYYW010004194.1:0-12124 GCA_030522545.1 Cremastinae sp. A BG-2022a
AATCGAGAAAAAAAATTCAAAAATTTTTGCCAATTTTTTAAGGTATACCCCTTTCCATTTTTTCAAAAATCTTCAACGGCTAATAACTTTTTAAAAAATGCATGTATTAACCTAATTCCAACGCCATTCGCTTCGTTTTGCAAAAATCTTTAAAAATCACTCTTAATAAAGTGAATTTCGGCAAGAAAAAAAAAAGATATTGCAAATTGAAATTTTCCTGCGTCCACGAGACCCCGTGTGACTCACCAAATTTCTTGAAATTTTTTTTTTTCGATTTTAAGAGCCTATTCGATCGGAAATTTCCCGTAAATAACGAAAGTGATAATTACTCAGGACGAAATCCAAGAATTCATATTGAATGAGTCAAAAAACTGATTTTAGGATCAGTTTTTTCAATTTTTCGGCATGAATTCAAAGGCTTTTCCCTTTGAGTATGATTTGTTGAAGATTTAACAGCAAGTTTTACTTGATAATATTAACAATTTAAGTAATTAATATAAAAATCATTGCTCGATGAACTCTAAACAAAAAATATTAAAAAATTCAACAAATCCGTGCTCTCAGTGCAGTTGGGAAGAAAAAAACTTCGCTTGACATGAGACACAATCGAAGCGTAACTGTAATCTTTTCTTTTAATTATCGAGCGCGAACGAGGCCTCGCTGCAGTATAACGATTGCTCCAATTAAAGAGCGACCTTTCGGCAATTTGTTCTCACCGTGAAATGTTCTCTCCATAAAAAACTCTCGTAACAAGTCTTTAAAAGAAAAATTCCGAAAGCTGGAAAAAGTTAATGAACGCGTCACAATTTTTCGTTAAATTTCCCTTTTAAATAGAGGTGAAAAAAATAAGAAAAAACGAATATGCAATCGATAAGCCTTTCCCCTTTTGTTTCGTCCAATCGAATGGCGGAAAATCCGCAACCGGATAGATTTTATTTTTCTTTTTTTTTTACAACGGATATTTGATCTTTCGTAACGGATTTTCGATAGCGGAAGCACAGAAAGACTTTTTTTCCCGAATCGTGAATTTTTTTTTTTCGTCGAGCACCGGTGCTGTCAGAAAAAAAGGAATTTAGCAATGACGTTGCGCTTTTTTGTCGTCGAGCTTTGCCTCGATTTCCTGAAAACTGCGTGCGTTGCTCCAACGCGAATAATAACAAGAGTAATCGACGGCGATGAAGCATTAACGCGGGAATGTTCGAGATTCTTCACGCACCAATTTGTTTTCCGTGGAAAATGAAACGAGCGTGCCGGACACGATAAGGGACTGAAATACAGAAAACAGAGCAGCAAATCCCTGATACGTAGAAGCACGTGAAAAAATAAAGGGAAGATTAATTGTCATTAACAGCTAACTTTGCAAATTTCCAGTCTGTCGACTGTACGGGCCAATTCTCTTTTTGAGCAATTGTCTAAAAGTATTAACTGTATTTTTTTTTTCAACGAAGAGTTAAAATTAAACTCGATGCTTCAATCCCTGACTCGATTCCGATATCAAACCCTGCGAAAACAATTTTATACGTTACAAACAACAAGTTATCTTATTTTTCAAAGAAATCATAAAATAATGAAACAACTATACATGATACAAATAACCAATTATTTTATGATTTGTTAGAAAGTAGAACAATTTGTTGTTTTTAATGTATAAAGTTGGTTTCCCATCAGGGCTTGAAATTGGAATTGAGTCAGGGATTGTAGTACTTTATCTAATTTGAAATTTTCGTTGAAAAATAAATAGAATTCACAGTTAATACTTCTAAAATATTGATCAAATTGACTTGTACAGTTGACACGTTCGAAATTTGCCGAGTTAACAGTTGAGACTCTCCCAAAAAAAAAACGAAAAAGTAAAAAAATGTGCAATATGGAATTTATGCAGAGGAAATTTTCCGCGAAAACTCGTTAAAATTTTTATTTTTTCTCGTCGCGTTCCTCTTCCTTATCTGTTGTTTCCCGCTCGCCACGAAATGAAGACGGCCGTATTCGCTCGAAACTTTTTCCCAGTGTCGGTGCGACCTCGCGCCCTCTCCCGGGGTTATCCAAACTTTTCAGTATTATTTTTTCGAAAAAAAAGAAGTGGTGAGTCTTTCTCTGCGAGTTATTCTCCCATGCCCCCTTTTTTTCCAACATTTTTTTATTTCAGTATTTCGACGCGTATGTTTAAACCACGAATGGAAACTTTTGTCGCGAAACATTTAAAAAATGAATATTTCAAGGACGCGAGAGACCGAGTCGATGTTGCTCGTAAATTAAAAAAAAAAAACAAAAAAAAAACAAAAAGAAAACTTTTTTTGCCCCGCACTAATCTCCGCAATTTCTCAAGAACGAATTTATGAAAATACAAATGGGCGTGCTCGCTCGTACTCTTTTTTGCGAGCTCTCATTATCCGTCTACGCGCGTCTCGTTTGATTACCGCCTAATTAATTAAACGCTCCGCCGAATTGCGGAATTGTCAGGCGAATTTAACATACCCTCGTTTAACTTGCCTGTCGATTCTCCCGTTCCCTCTGGCCATTCTGTTTTACGTCTATACGTGATTCTCCCAGCTCAGTTTTCTCTCATGAATACGAAATTTGCCGAAAATTCGAACCACCGATACTATTTTGCAACACTTTATTCCATAACGAGCGTTCACCGATAAATCAAAAATTTCTCAAAAAACATCTCACCTCTGCCATACAATTTCGCGTTTTAGAAAATAATGCATCTATACGGGTCATCCAGATCGAATGAAAAATTTCGATGCACTGAGAAAAATCATGACAGTAGATTTTATCATATTTTATCATACATAAAGTGACAACTGTACTTTCTTATTTACAACTGAACATAATTATTCTGAATTTTACTGTTTTAGATTTTTTTCTCTTTAGATTTTAGATTTTTAATCTTAGATTTTACATATCTTAAATTTTATATTTAGTTTTACAACACTTCTGTTGTAAAATTAATTAAATTTTTTATATAATATTAATACAATAATTATAAATAAATGTAATTCTACATTTTTAAATGAAACAAATAAAATTCTATAATAAAATTAGGACTGAATTGACGAAATATCCAAATCGAATACCATTCCTGGAAACAAATAACAATGGACAGGATTTAAAAATACATTTATCTTAACAATAATCGTATCAGTATAGTTACACCGCTTCGTACCAAAATCCACCATATTTTTTCTCAGTGCAGAACAAAATATTTTCAAAATATTTTTTTTCTCAACAACGACAGTTCTCGAAAATCCATATGGTGGGTGAATGGAAGCGTTTTTGAGAAAAGTTACTGAAATTCATTCGTGACCTGGAACTTCCTGTTTTCCGTCCTCACTCGAAACGTATATATCCGCAGCGCTGGAAAGTCGAGCTTTACCGACAAACGCGATGGAAGCGCGTTGCGTGAATTCAACACGAACACTCCGGTAATAGGCAACGTTTCCGGATCGCTGCCAAGTTTAACACAGTCGTATACTCGATGCACCATTAGCGAGCCATTTCAAATACGCGCATCGATTAATCTCGCTCGTTCCATACTGGATATTCGACCTATTATTATTATTATTATTATTTGTTATTATTTATATTATTATTGTTGTAAATTCTTTTATTATTTAGGAAATAATGGACAGGACACCTGCTTTGGCGATCTATCACTATTTCTGCAAGCCCAGTAATTTTTTTTTAATCATTATTATCGACGATATATGTTTTTATTTTCTCGTGGAATATGAAAAAAAAGGCATACGACACTATATATATATTTTTTTCTCGATTTTGGCCGGGAAGATTCTTTTTGCTATTGTACGTTACGCTATACTTTTTTCCGCTCTACGGTCGTAGACGAGCTTTTCCCCGGAGAAATTTCGTTGGCTTGTATCGCCAAGATAAAGGCGTGTAAATTCGGACTGGCCGTAAATCAAGGGAATCATGTCCCAATATCAAGATTGAAGAGAGCTCGCGTGTCTCGTCGTTTCTTTTTTTATCCCATTAATTTGACGCGAAGATCACGCGGGATCGTGGATTCGAGATTCCCGAACGAGATTGCAGTTTTTTACTTGTATTTTGTGAATGTGTTGAAACGAATTATGCTCCTCTACGGATTAGAAAAATCAACGACCGACGACATTTCCCGAGAGCACTTTGTTCATTTTTTGTTGCACTATTCCTACTTTTTTCCCTTCCTTTTTTTATCGTGGATTTTTTAATGCAAAATAACTCATTTTGCATTCAGTAACGAACGTTTCTAATGTGATGTATGGAAAATTTATATTGAAATTTGGTACTGAATTTAAAAACTTTTTATAATGATTATTTACAATTATATACTTAATAATCATAAATAATTTTCACTCGACAGTAAACATTTTTACTTGATATTTTTCTACAAGAACCAACAAATTCTGCCTATTTAAATCGGTGCAAAAAATAGTATAAGATTTCAACGTATTTTGTTGCCAGGGTCAAAAATAATATACTTAGTTTCTAATAATTAGTGTTGTCACCTTACAGTAAAATTTAATATTGGATTTTCTCTCGGTATGGTTTCTCGAACTTCTTTCTCGTTTACATCAATTTTTTTTCGTAGTGCGTATATCCATCAAGCCGACTTTTCTCGCAAATTTCCACGTCCTCGAGACACGAAAAAGCGATCACGCGAGTATACCGCGTTATGGACGAAAATGGCGAAACAAGAGATGCGTTTAACCGTAAAAGTTTACGGGCTTATCGGATAAATCGTCATTATCCTGCGGCCGGGCCTGCTCGACAAAGTACGAGACACCTTTCAGCTCTGATGGATGAGTGATTATATACATGAAAAGAGAAGATTGATGTGTTTTGCGCCCAGAATTTAGGTCGATCGGATTCACCGAAAGAAAAAAGATCTCTTGACGATCAAAGTATATACAAATTCAAAATTTCATATACTGAGAGAAATCAGGAAAACAGATTTTACTATAAAGTGACAAGTATTTTGATTATTTTATAATCAAATATATATTTCAGGTCTCGATTCACAAAATCAATGATTTAATAGTTGAACATGTCTCAAAAGTTCAAAGTATATTTAATACGTTCAAAGTATATTCAAATCCAAAATTTCATATATTGAGAGAAATCACCAGAGCAGATTTTACTATAAAGTGATAAATATATTGATTATTTTATAATCAAATATATGTATTTCAGGTCTCGATTCACAAAATCAACGATCAATAGTTGAACATGTCTCAAAAGTTGAATGATACTTTCTTTATTAATCTAAGTGTTTAAATTTTTCTCAATATAAATATGTATTGGGACACCTGCATATTCAAACGTTTCAGTACTTATTTACTATAAATATCGATGAAAATTAAGACATAATATTAGTTTTGGTTCTCTAAAATATGTAACAGCAATTTGGATATGAATTTGAAGCAATTTTTTAGTTTAAATATTTTAAAAATAAGAATGAAGGAACCTTTATTTTACATTAAAACTTAAAACTATATTTAATAATCAATTATAACAGGATCTAAAAATATATTTATTCCATAAATTTCTGTCATACAGATTTTTATTCATATAATTATTTTCGTGCTATATTTTATACTTGAACAATTTTTTGTAGATATGATTCGAGGCAGAACTTCTTGATAAACTCAGTTCTGTTCGTGATTTCAGCGCGAGTGCTGAGTTTTGATAGCGAAAAGTTGAAGTACGAAGTTCCTAGTTTACAAATAATTAGTAAGGAGTCCATTGTACTCGAATATCTCACGGCGCACGGACGCGTGTTTTTGATTCCCGCTGCTGTCGCGTTAAATATATACATCGGTGAATGCGAGATGAAGACGGAGTGGGAAAGTGAAGAGCAACGAGTAATGTACGAAAATTAGTACACCACTCGCGGGCGCCATGGTAACCTAAGTGCGCATTTGAGCATCCCGTAAGCTCGAAAAATATGACCCTCCGCATATCTTCAATTTAATTAACGACCCAGGCCCCAAACTTTGTTATCTCTTATCGAAACTAGTTTACCTTCTAAACTTAAAAAAAAGGAACAGCATATATAACTATATATAATTTCATGAAAGTAAGCTTATTTAACTTTAGATTCGAAATATCTAGTTGAAAAATAAATATTTAAAAAATATTTTTCATCTTGAGATAAAAATTCGTGTTATTTTTAATGAAATTTTTTTTTAATATTCTTTCAGTTTTTAATTTATTTTACGATCACTAAAGTTTATAAATGACGGATAATGTATTTTTCATTATAATGGCAGATAAGTGATAATTACTTTTTAATAATAAGGCTAGAATAATTCCTTAATTTTCTACTAAATTTTCTCTGTTACTCGTTTACACGATAAAATCGTGAAAACTGTAAGATACAATTGAAAATATTTTTTTATTTGGCTGAAATGCATTTTTCCAGCTATATCCGTGTATTACCAAAGTTTTATAAAAATCTATTTGTCCCGGGTGTAAAAAGAGTCAACATCTTTAACGAAATTAAAGGAGGGGAAAAAATGAAAAATTGGAACTGAAAGTGAAACGCATTCAAATTACGCGTGATAAAAACTCTTAAAAAATAAAGTAAAAAAATGTGATGTAGCTGGCAAGGAGCTGCAACGATTTTTCATGAAGGTAAACACGAGATCTCATGAGCGCGCAAGCAAAGGGGTAACGCGAGATGGGAAAGAGGGAATTGCTGATTCGGCGCGCGCTAGTTTTTCACGATGAATAATTAAAGGGAGAAAAGCTAGGGTGCATGGAAACAGGATCGGGATGAGAAGTGCGGCACCACGTATTAAATGCATTATTTCTCTTTCCTCAAGGGAAAGGATAAAAAAAGAAGAAGAAGCATGAAAAGTGAATGGGGTGAGGAGAGGAGGGAGAGCGAAAATCCCGTTTTGTGACTCGAGTGTACTTCCTTTTCCGCACCAGTGAAGTGTTCTTTAAAGCTGATACCGTCCAGAGGGAAAAGAGAAATCGCGATTCGACGAAATCTCGCTTCTCAAATATTTTTTTAAAGTTTCTTTTTCTCTTCGTATTTTACTTTTTCCTTTATTCAACGCCGAAAGTAGTTCACGTCTCATTTCCTGTGGATATCGTATCATCTCAATATTCATCAATACTTGCACTAACATTTTTCATATTTTTAACTTCAAATTTCGACAATTTGATAGTTTTATCGAAATGGAACTCCATAGAACCAGATCGGTGGAGAAATTTGTTTAAAACTTGACCTTTATTAATTTTTTAATGTTTTTAGGAATTTAACTTTTTTTTTAATTTCGTATTTTTCCTGATAGTCGTGTTGAAAAATGCGACATGAAAATCAACGTGTTTATATTTTGTAATGCATACAAGCATTTGCATATCCCTTCTCATACGTTCTGAAATATACTTAATTAAAAATGATGAGCATATATTGTAGATGGTTACAAAAGAGTACGCGTGCAGTAAAAAACGTGGCGAGTGCATTTACAGCTCGTGTAGATGTTGAAGAAAAAATTGATGAAAAATACTTTGGGACAGAATACTTTCCGAACTATATTATAAAAGTTTTCATTGTAATAAAAAGTTTTTAAAAACTCGGCAATGCACAAGCTGTTTGCTCGTGAATTTTTTTTTCTTTACATCTACGTTATGAATAAACTGAAAATACTGTTTGTGATAAAAGTGACCTTTCCACAATATGTATTGATGAAATTCACACTTCATATTTTTCCATCCATTTGTCAATATTTTTTATGTTGGCTATTTTATATCAATTAACAGCTCGAGCACACTTTTAAATTTATTTTGACGTTCGGTAATGCCTGTTGAAACAATTAAAAATGAAAAATGCAGCAAAACCTTTTCGAAATTTGCAATAACCTAATAAAATCGATGCATGTCAAATATATGAATTAAATTTGACAACGATGTCATCGTTTCTCGTTTATATTCAGGGTAAATGTATATGAATTTTCCATAAGAAAAAGTGTTAAATTCGAAAAATTCAGAGTCTGATAACTCTAAAATATTCGACCCAACAATTTTTCACATATCTCAAAATCGATTTACAGAAGCTAAGTTTTTTTACGATTCAGTTACATAAAATGCGAATACTCTCTTTATCACCCGGAGATTTTATTTATCTCAAATTCCCGTATGAATGGATACAATCTTAATGAGCGGCCCTAATGTTTCCGGAGCGCCGTTTTTCGTTGAAAGATAAAGTTTTCGAGGTTTCGCCTTTCCGGTTATTATAATGGGGGGCGAGCATCGTTCACATTTTCTCGTGCAGTGAAAATTCGGGGAAAACGCGAAGAAGGTGTCTTCCCGATACGCTCTCTCATTACGCGCGTCGAAATAAACGGAAAATATGTCGGGAAGTATCTCTCGAAGTAGGTCGTCGGGTCCGTTAACGAGGGGAATCTTTGTATAATTCGAATAATCGGGAATTAAGCGCAATATTTGTGTGTCAAGGGGAAAACGGGGGGCTCGTCGCCGCGATGTACACAACTTCGAGTCGCTTTATCTTTCCGAGCTGTTTGCCATGTTTCTCCCCGGGCCGTCCAAGACGGAAGATATAATGGCGAGAAACGCGAGAATGGAGAACAAAAGCGGCGGATAAGAAAAAAAAAGGAGATAAGTTGCGAAGAAACTCGCTCTCCCGTGATAATTCGGGTTGCCGGTGGGAAGATGATAAATTCGAACGATAAATTTTACGAACGTTTCGACCGCGAAAAATGAATAACCGATATAAAAAAAAAAACTCGTCGATTTCATTGATTTTTCGACGCGAATATGTAACAGTATGATGCAAAAATAATCGAGTGCTCGAGGATTTGATTATTTTTTAATCGTTATTCTTTCTCGTTTCACTTTGCGAATGATGGGCTCGTAAATTTTTACTCGCCTCTCTTGTGTTATTTTACGTGCTTTTTTCCCCCTATATTTTATTTTTTCATTTATCGGGCAGGGAGGGAGAAAAAATGTGACAGGGAGCATTTGACGGATGAAACGGAATGGAAGCCCTTGTCACAGCTTTGATCTCCATACAGTATCAATGGGAGTAAAATTCAATCATTCTTGCCGTCACTCAAACATCCAATCATCGTTCCCTTCGCCGATCTTCATTTTCCCAACCGATGTATCCCTTCTTTTTCTTCTCTCCCTCTTGTCTCGCGCATTAATTACTTCGTTCGCACCGAAGAGTTTGCAAAAACGCGGAGATAAACCATTTTCCCCGGGTTTACGTAAACTTGATTAAAAGCGAGAATGAATTTTTCGAAAAATAAGGGAAAATTTATAAGGGCTGAGGAAAACACACGATACTTCGGTTATAAACTGAAAAACATTTTTTCTTTCAATAAATATATATATTTATAGTTGATGCATATTTGCTTCGTTAAATAACAGCACAATTTAAATAATTATTTATTTATTTTTGTGAACGAATTTTACCATTTGGAAGAATTAAATATTATTATTCTTTAAATAATATTAAATATTATTTTGTTTGAAACAAGATCTATAGTTTAAATATTATATAACTAAAACAATAAGCGTACAGTTATTATCTGCAATGTAATTTTTAAAATACCATCGTAATTTTTCCCAGTGAGTGATCGAAGAAGATGGACAGCAACGGCTTTTCAGTCAAGGAATATTGAATTAATTTAGAAACTCCTTTGGACCCTTGAGGCCGACATTCTTCAATTTTCTTCACTCTCTCTCTATTTACATGAACTCTCAGGAGATTTTATTAACCATTGAATCGCTCCCGGGGCTGATGCATATATTTCATCGAGAGCATCGCAATTTTCCGTTGTGATTGAAACTCGTGCACGAAAAGAAGCAAAGACAAAAAAAAAGCGTCGAGATTTAATGTTTCGGAAACTGCGATATTAACCCGGTAAATTGAATCGTGAAAAAAAACATACTTTCGTACCGCGATTAAGCGTCGTCGGTGGGTAAAAAAAGTCGCTTTATCCCCGAGCTGATTATCACTCACCCTTGTAACCGAGTAATTTCCGGCACACGTTACTCGAGCGGACACGTAAAATCCGGCATCACTTGATTACTCCCTCTCCCTGCTTTTTTTTTCCACCCTCCGCCCCTCGGTCTCGCCCGTTCTCTTTTTTATAGCATCGAAGACGAGCTTTTCTCCTCTCTTTGGAAATATTAGCTTGGGGCTTTATATTCAGAGGATCCTCGTTTACATCAGAGGCCGCAAGCGAGCTGTCATTTCCCTCTTAATGTTTCCCGTCTCTCGTGTTTTCTTTTCTTTTTCATTTATTTTCCTTTTTCCCTTTATTCTCTCTTTTTTCGCCGTCCCGGGGATCCTGTTCCGCTAAAATTCCCCGGTTACCGATAAGCATCACAAAATATATAACGAGAAAAAAAGAGAAAGGGAATAAGAAAACCGGATGAATTTACATTTCGTCGTGTCATATTCGCCCGGGTATCCTGATGTCAGTGTCTCGCTAATCTCGCGATATCGCCGGAAAAAGTGACAAGGTATATAGCATTTGTTCGTATACCGAGCGCGAGAGCTCTCTCTTTTAGGGATGATTCAATTTATTCGCATTTTCTCGACACATTTTGGGCTCCCCGCTGTATATACCCGGCCCGGCTCCTCATTGCGATTTTTTTTATTACGTTATATGAAAGGATGAACCTCTGATTCGCATTCGTGTGTAAATTCCTTGAAGATATCCCGTTCGGATATAAAGACGAACGATCCCACGGATTATTATGATTGAATTTCAAGCGTTCCTTTTTTCTACCCATTCGCCCTTTTCCCCTGATCCCGCGCATTCTTCTCGTTTGTTTCTTTTCGATTTGCCCGGCGGGTGGACGGCTCGCCGTCGAAAACCGACCGCGAAAATTTTCGTGAGCTTATCTTTCACGGACCCATCACGAAACATGTCAGATTCAACACACGCATTCGGTAGAAAAAATTCAACGTTCGTGATTCGGAGATAAAAATCGTCGAAAAATATACTTTTTGAATTTTTCTATCGTCTTCTTTATCTTATATTTTTGTTATCCATGAATCATATAAAATGATTTGTATAAGTTTTTTTAAATTCAATTATATTTGACTCTAATTTAAAAGAGTTTGTAAGACAATTTTTGAAATTGATTTATTTCTTCTTTTTCTTGAAGGATTTTCGCGAGTTTTCTCGATCGGGTTAAGAGTTAACGACGAGACTACTTTTCACACCCGCGCGAGACGGAGCCTTCGGCAAACAGGGTTTGATTTTGGCGAACTTTCGCAATACTTTGGAACGTAAAATCCGCTTATTTAGGTCGTTCAGTCTTCTCGGAGCGAGAGCCAAAAATTGTCGAAAATTTTGTTCAGCCCTGTGGAAAGTTCGACGCGGGCTTAGCGGGTTTTTTAATTAATTTTTTTTTAAGATCTCGTTCAACAGGGCAAATTCATTTTCTTGTCTGGGCGCAATCATTAATTATGCAAATTTATCGGAGACGGAGAAACGTCACGAATCGTTTTGCCGGGGACGGAACAATGCTTGCGCCGGAATTAGAATACGAAGGAAGATTACACGCACAAACGTTTTCTCGTCGCGGAAAGGTCGCCGAAGCAAGCGCTGCGGTATTCCCGGTATTGGATTACACAAACCGCCCGATTGTCTAGTTTATACACGGGTTTAGAATGGATTTCGAGAATCCAACGGGGTAAACGTCGACCATAAAACGCTCTCTTCTATCCGATAAGAGAATCCTTCGAGCTTTCAGCCACGTTACGTCTTCCACATAAAAGATTATTAACTTTTTTTCAACGGTAACTATGTTTTCAGAAAAAAACATTTATGGATTCTTGTGCAAAATATCTAGACATGCAACGAAATTGTTAAAAAGTCCACTATACTTTTTTTTAAAGGACTTTTTAAAAGACGTCGTTATATAAACGTCTTTTATAAAATAGAGTGTGAAAAAAAACTGTAGAAAAATACCGCATGCACATAAAAAACTATTTTTTTAATAATTTTTTTTTCTGTCGTGTTTGAAAAGTTCAAAAATATCTATATTAAAAAAGACATGAGGCCTCTAATCGATTCATCGGAATAGAGCGTGTATTATGCGGAGCGCATTGACTTTTGGCTAATCTCTACTC
>JAPYYW010004195.1:0-24452 GCA_030522545.1 Cremastinae sp. A BG-2022a
TGATGGAAGGGGGGGGGGAGAGAGAGAGAGAGATAAGGGAGGGGGTAGGTAGGGTGGGCGTTAATGAGGAGGAAGACCGAAAGTTCTCACCGATGGCTGATGCGAGCGTGATCGGTTGGACCGGGCCGACTGGAAGCAGACTCGCGGTGAGAGGAGGAGGAGGAGTGGCGATGACCGACGGACTGTTCGGAAATGAGATGGGTGCCGCCGGCGCCGCCGCCGCCGATTTCGGAGGTGGAGCAACGCTCGTCGGAACAAACGAGGCTCCTGTGCAAGTCGAGACCCCGTTCATCATCAACCACAACAATATAATATAGTATACGTATCTATACGCAACCGCATTTACTACCAAAAGTCCAATCGGATAAAAACAGTTTGTTTTTTGTTATTCTCAAGAGCTTTTCCATCAATAAATCAATAATCATCAGCATGCATGGATACCCATATGTATATGTATGTATGCATGTAGGTAGGTAGTATTATACCGATATTGGCAGGTGGTGCAGGTCGTTGCGGAGGAGCACTAGACACTGCTGAATTATTTGTGTTTCCTCCTTCGCGCGGCAACATAATACAATAACATATAATATATTTAATACAGGTGAAAGAATTGATCCATTAATCAGTCTTCTTTGTCGACTGAGCCCGCATAATAGGTATGTACACGATGATTTCGAGCAAAATTTCGTAAATTGAGACAAACGGATTTCTTATACACCCCCCCCCCCCACGCCCCGTTAATAACGGCTATACAATATAATACATACAGTAGTGTACAACAATAAGAAGCAGTTATTATTCCCAAAAACTGTCCCCTTTGTCTTGTATAGAACATGTAGTTAGTCGGCCGGTAAGACACAACAAAACATGCGATAATTTATCAATTTTCAAATGATTTTCCTCGCAGACGCAATTATTATTATTATTATATCTGAAAGATAAATGCCGAGTGCCGAACTATACGATATTACAAATTTAATAAAAAATATATATATATATATAAAGAGAAAGAGAAAGAGAAAGAGAGTTGAAAACGAACGATGCGGAGTGTAAAAAGTGACATACCGTTGAAAGGGGGTGCGGGACGAGCGGGTGGCTTTGACGGAATGTTTGTTGTTGCTACTAGTGTATTGTTGTCACCAGCCACGCTCTGTCTATATTGTGACGATGCTGTGTAGTGTAAATTTTTAACAGAACATATAAGCAAATGAAGAGAGAGAGAGAGAGAGAGAGAGAGAAGGAAGGGGGTCTCTGGCGAGGAGAAGAGGACAGGAGATGATGGTTCCGAGATCGTATAGTGAGCCGATTTTGAATGAAAAGTTACCTAGAGGAATCTGCATAGGCGGAATAATTGGTCGTACTGAGGGTGCGGCGACTGGATTTGGTACAGTTGCTGCGAGAGGCCTGGGCGAAGAAGAATTGGTGGCGTGAGGTGGTAACGCGCTTCCCAGATTAACCAGCGAGCCTAGACCCGCCGCCGTTTGAGACATGCTTCCATTTTTTCCAGATGCTGCTTCGTCTGAAGAAGGATCATTGCGGCAGCTCATTTAAATAATATACATTGACAAAACATTGGGAAATAAGAAACAATTCTCACTGGCAGCAATGGCTTTCAGACTTTGGATCAACAATGGTGGAAGACTCTTTGGTATTTCGAGCCCTCGTAATTTAAGGTGTATTAGCTTGCATGCTATGCTAAATTCGTTTATATCCATTTTTCCATCGGAATCAGTGTCTGAGAGGGCCCTGCAGCAAACGGGTGAATGAGCACAAGTTCCAGCAGCGAATAAACTGAGAATAACTTGAGGAAAAAAAAAAAGAAAAAAAAAGGTAATTACCATATCTGACCAAGTACAGCTGGAGGCAATTGAGATCTCAGAAGGAATCCCTTTGCTTGTTCTCCAGTAACGACTCCTCCTATCGGCTTGAGTGCATCAAACTGTTCTCGATACATGGCACGTTCCCTAGGCTGGACCATCCATGGATCTGTTGTACCTGCTTATTAGTTAAATATTCCATATTGTCAAGAACAAATGATAGATAAGCACAATTTTGTCCATACCCGACGCTATTGGAAGAGCCATTGTGCGTATCGCTCGTTGGCTCAACCAGCACGTTGATACTCGGGGAGGAAAACAATCTGAAATGCGAGATGAGAAAACTGGCGAGTAATGTCCAATGTTTGACAAGAGTCGTGCAATACAGAAAAAAATACAGAGAATAATGACATGTGTATCATTGCAGTAGCGTGTCTTAGCCTATATGTATACATAGATATTGGTACGGATTTACGTGATAATAATATGTGCGGATGACACAGAGTGCAAACTGAACAACAAATAGTTGTTGTAATGGTAATTTCAAGCAGAGTTGAGTGTGAAAAACATTGATTGTCCAGCGTTGTAACACACTCGCGCGCACAAGCCCCAACGAGCCCCCGGGCCCTCTCGCCCCGATAAAAAGTTGTTTTTTCTTCTTTTTAGTGAAAAAATGATTGTGAGGAACGAGGAAGGAGGCGTGGGGGGTGGTAGTACATATCCGTACACCAAGTTGTGTTAATAACCCCGAACTGTGGTGGAAGAGGATCGATCCGAAATTTCTTCTTTTCGCTCGCGTTCAACTTATTGTACGAGTACAGCTTTTCTCTTAAGATCATCGGGAGACTCGTTGCGATCGAGCTAAGCCCCCCCCCCCCATACACGATAAGATGATTTCGCGCGCGCACACGTAAGTACATGTGCATACGATCTAAAAATGTAAAAAAAGATAAGGAGAATGGAATATGCATGACCGAATCGAATTTATGATACGAAAATGGGGGGGGGGGTGGGAGGGTTGAATGATGAAACAATGACGACGACGACGACGATGACGACACAAATGGTGCATCGCGAGGAACCATGCACCTTGCTGAGAGAGCATAAGCGGTAGTAAGTATGTATACGTGTGTATATGTACTAAATATCCTTCTTTAAATAAATGGGTATACCAATAAAAATAATGGGTCGATTACAATAGTACGTATGTGTGTGGGTGTGCGTAGATGCAGTATATATGGATATTGAAACTTGAAATAATAAAGCTCACTTATCGCGTTGAAAAAAAAAGAAAAGAAAAAGAAAAGGAGAAAAAAGGTTGACAATGTATGACCGGAAAGCGAGAGAAGAGGCACATAGAGAATGAGAGAAGAAATAATAAGAGAGAGAATAATGAACCTCGAAGGCGAACACGACGGCAATAAGCGGATATCGTCACACTGTGGCAGCTAAGACACCGCTAAGAGGAGGAGGATTGCGATTCAACTGGGTTATGGGTTATGATGGGTGGCTACACTCGCCCGAAACGCGACCTCTTTCGGTACAGTTCGTGCCTCCTCGGTAATCTTCGTTATTCCTGTATAAAATCGATACACACAACAAGCTTCCGACCTTGAGCAACAGAGGGACGCGCGCGCGCGCGCGCGCGCGTGTGTGTATCGACGCGAGAAGAGAGCGCCGGGGCCGCCGCCGCCGCCACGCGCATGTCCCCCGCCCCCCGCCCTACTGCAACAGCGCCCCGGGGTGGGTGCGTGGGTGGCGGGGGCCGGGTAGAGGGGAGAGAGAGCGCAACACACACACACACACTCTAAAACACCGATGCTCGGTAAAACAGAGCATGCTCTGCCCCCCCCCCTCTCTCTCTCTCTCTCCCTCACACACACACACACACACCACCCTTATATTATAATTATGCCTTTCATATTTAAAAACGTAGCCTGTTGAAATCGATTGAAATCCGATGTAATTTTTTCCGTCTCTATATGCATACTAAAAGAAAATTATCTGTAAAGCAAAATGAGAAAAGAATGAGAATATTCATTTCCAATAAATATATAGACGTACATTTTGATTAAATAAATCAATCACATCCTATATTCACATCGTTTTTAATAATCCGCATCGGCAGTACGTCAGCTGTACTCTTCACTTTTCTACTCTTGACATTATTTTTTCGTATTTCATCTTGAATGTGACTGCTATAAAAAAAATTGAATATTTTGGCATAAATTTACTCAAAAAAAAAAACAAACTCTTCTGCATTTTTAAAAAGCCAAATATAGCTTAAAATATGGTCTTGAGTAGAGAAGTGAAGAGTACAGTTAACGTATTGCCATCCGCATCTCTCATCAGAAACTTTTCATAAGAATTTCCATACAATTAAAATATACAAAGTGCAATATATGTATGCATATAAAAAATTTATTTAAAAATGCAATTAAATATACAATACATATAAGTTTCGATATGTTGAAATGGGAGAAATACAATAAAAAGATATTATTATTATTATTGTGTATTAGGCTCATTAGATTATGTGCAGACGTTTAAAGTATATACAGTGGCTACAATAACTTATATAGTATATTTATTATAATATAGCGAGATTAGCACACGCGCACTATTCAATGATATGCACGAAAAAAGTGAAGCAGAGCATTCTGGGAAATTGGATGATGCATGCATGGTGATGGTGGTGGAGATGCGTTTGTAGTATACTACGTAGCGCGCCGCAATCAAGTGTATATATTTTATTGAACTCATCACGTAATTGCGCGAAATGTGTTGCGTACTCGCAATCCGCGCGCTATGCAATTCAATTCAACTTTTCGTTTACCATTATACTTGATTCTTTACTTTTTTCTATCAAGAAAAAGTAAAATGTGTGTGTGCAAAAAAAATGAAAATTAAAAAAAAAAAGTTGCCGTGCATCGGAAGAATAAACAATAATTATATATTGATGACTCTCTATTATATACAACGCATTTGTGAAAACGAGATGCATTATACAATGATGAGCTATGAATATAATTTTGAAAGAATAAAAATGCACATAATGATGCGCGACGAATAAAGAAGAATTTATGGGAGAGGCGGGGGTGGGGGGGGGGGGGAATGAGATACGAATTACTCGTTTGGTTGATTATACGTGGACGCGCGTATACGCGCAGCTCTGCGCAAAAGAGTTACGACGACGAAGTAGCGAATATATATTATATATATATATATAATATACACGCATATATGCGGTGCTGGGCACAGAGATATTATACATATATGCGGATGTACGACGAAAGGAATAAATATAAAATAGATAAACGAGAGAGAGAGAGAGAGAGAGAGCTATAATATAAGATATTTAAGAGTATATATGTACATATATGCGGTATATAATATATATATAGGCGTGCTGGGATGGCGGAAAGTTGTTCGCCGCGTCCTTGATTCGTGGCGCGCGATGAGCAGAGTGTTCACGGGAATACAGTAGAGATGCGATGATGAGATGATGATGATCGTTTGACAGCAGGATTTGTGTACTATGTCGCGCGCGCGGGCGAGGGGGGGGGGGACAGATCGCACGCGCTTTCAAATGCATATTATATACGCGGGCATTTCCATACGCGCATATACATGTATATGTATGTACATAGGATATGAATCGAATAAAAAGAGAGAGAGAGAGAGCATGAGCGATGAGCAGCTGATGAGTATATACATAGTGTATAATAAGGAAGCAAGATGGGATTATTAGTCCCGATATGCTGCGTCAATTTATTTGACTTATTGTTATTGACGTTCGGTGCGCGTTACACGTACGTATGTCAAATTAATATATCTTTTATGTATATTTTATGATGTTATACAAGAATTCGGAAACTTGATGAATAAATAATGAGAGCAAATAAATATTTTTGTACAACAGTAGGCAAATAATTGTCCATCAGGTGTAATATATATATAGAGAGAGAGAGAGAGAATATGGTAAAACATGTGCGTATAATGCGTATACGCATCAGCAAAAAAGTATAATAATGTGTGCGTGCGTAGAGCGGTGGCAGCGGGGCGGGTAAAATAATAATAAGAAGAGAAATATAAGGCGCGATGGGAGGAACCAAGTTTCGCCGCTCCTGGATTCCCGGCGACGGGTTACTAGGATACTGCATACATATAGTATAATATGTATATGTATACGTAGCGATGGAAGCGGTGTCGAGCGTTCTCGGTTAATCTCGGGGCGTCTCTCGCGAGTCTCGGCGGCGGCGGCGGCGGCGGGGTTCGCGCGCCTGCATGCTTTTTCTTGAGCGCGCAGAGCATAATCGCGCATCATCATCCATCCCGCGCGGCTTATTCCCTCCGCAAGTGTGTCTTTGGCTCGGGAACCAGAGTGTGTTACCTCATCTGTCTCTGCAGTTCGTATCTCCGATCGAATAATATATACAGTATCCCCCATGTCTTCTTGTTAAACATATTGTTGTATGGTTGAACGACTAAAAATCAATAGTTCAGTTTACGCATAGTATATGTAAATACATATATCCAAGAGAGAGAGAGAGCAAACGTGATCGATCGCGCGTTCATGTTCCGCATGCACCGGCGCCGCCGCCGCGCGCGCGAGCAGGATCATCATCATCATCATCGCGGAGGATGAGCGAGTAACAATAATTTAAATATACTATATATTATAGGTAAGTACGCATAATATGGCATATCGTGCGGGCGTCACGCGAGAAGCACATCACCCAAGCATATTTTATGTCTTTCGCACTATTGTGTTATCGCATGAGACACATTATTATACTTGCGGGTAAATCGAATCGGCGGGGGATTTCGTAATAGACGTACGTTATATGGAATACCCTCGAATCGCGTATAATACAGAAATAAGATGATGTATGAAAGCAATGCATATGATGATGAGTATTTTATTGAGAAGAAACAAAAAGAGAATAAATTGCGGAAGAGAGTGCATCAGCAGAGATAATAGTATACTATAATAATAGGAGGAGGAGGAGGAGGGCGCGTATGTATGGACTAGAGCGCGAGGCGAGGCCACTGACGGTGTGGTGCATGGGTGCGGGTGGGTGGCGCTTGGTGCGCGATGAGGTCGCTGCGGGCGCGCCTACCGCGTATTACAATATAAGCGCGAGCCGGCCGGCCGGCGACTGATCCTCCTTCATTATTATTATCATCATCATAATCTCGCGTTGTGCGTTGGCCGCGTGGGTGGCTGGGGGTGACCGACCGAATATACATTTTGACACGTGGATTTTCTCTCCATTATATATATACGCCCTTATACATATACATACTACACTAATCATCATATGAATATATATATATATATATATATATATTAGGGTGTGACAAATTAAAAAAAAAAGCATGATTTTTTATTGATAAATCACCATCAAGTATAATAAGGAGAATAAAATGAGCAATAAATATCATTGTGGGAAATTGACTTGTATCTGGTCGATTAGATAAAGCGTTAAGAATAAGATATTCGTGCGGTATATATGTATGTAAAGTTGATGCGTTAACCGGTTTTCATAAATTTTCCTCAAATTTATTGAAATAGTAAATCGGAATCCAAACCGGAACGCAAATTCACACTTTTTCTTCGTTTTCCTTTCTTTAGGGATCGTATCCATCTTGGCGAACCGTTTACCTCTTTTGTTTAGGGGGATCGTTGTTACCCCGCGAGTACCCGCGGCGGCAGCGGCGGCGGCAGCGATCCGTTTTCCTTTCGTGCTGCGAGCCAATTACACTATACAAAAAAGGAGGTCCCACTCATGAAAAATAAGTTATACTCAAGGCCAAAGGTGAATTTCTCATTACAGCGGAATTATTAGTTTCATTTATCAAATACATATAATTCAGAAAAAACTCCATCAATTAATCATAAATTGATCAAGTTTCAAGAGTTTGTTAAGCATCAGTTATTTGCAATAATAAAAACAATGCAACGACACTTTGAAAAAATGTTGAGTGAAAGTTGGCTATAAAAAGTAGGCTTTGTTATTTATGAAAAAAGGACATTTATTATTTCATTGATTCGATTTCATTTTTAATTTCAATTAGCGCATTTTTTATGGCGCTTATTATACTTTATATAGTATATATACTGCGGGTGTGTAAATCTGATGTACATAGTATATAGCAAATGAGATGGCGATCGACAGCACGGCGGATTGTGACTGCGTCAGAGGTTGGCTGTGCGCGCGCGCTCGCTCGCGGAGAAAACGAATAAAATAATGATGAGTAAGGGGAGCAAAAGGAGCGATGATGATGATGATGATGATGAGCGCCCTTGCGCGCTAGGGCAGCAAGGACACACGCGTCTATCGTGTGCGTGCGCCGCGTTACATTCTCTTTCGACGGCGGCGGCGGCGGCGCGCCGCATTCATACAGAGAGTTATTTTACCGGGTATGGAATTTGACGTGGCTCGATCGCTTCGAACGTAGTGTGTATTATAATAACTATACAAGCAAGCATGAGCGCGCAGGGAGATGAAAAAAACGCACGACGAAGCGAGGCGATGGAGCGGGGGCTGCGCGGCGCGAGATAAGAGAGAGAGAGAGAGAGAATAAGGGGCAATAAGAAGTAAAGAGAGAGAGTAAAGAGGCGCGTTTTTTGTTTGCTCGTATAGGCATATATACAATACATATATAGGCATGATGAGCATGAGGGGAGTAAGAAAACCAGTCGCGGTTATTTTTCGCACGCGGTGCTATATAGCGCGGGGATCCTGAGAGTCTTTTCTCTCATGCTCTCTTACATATATATATATATTCGCTCTACAAATAGCCTTCGAGAGTAATATGGGCCGTGATTGGTCGTCAAGAATCTACCTCGGATGGCGATCCGCGAGCAGTGTGCCACACACTTTTGCGCGACCGGTAGCGGCGGCGGCGGCGGCAGCGGCACAGCATGCAGGAGAAACACGAATAAGCAGAATAAGAAGAGAAGACGACCGCGAGAGTAGAGAGTCTATCTAAAAGGGGATATAACGCAGCAGCAGCAGCAGCAGCTCTCTTGAACGAGCCGAGGAATTTTTATGAGACATGAAAAAAAAAGGAAAAGCGAATCGTTAATCTCTTGTTCGTGTCTTCTTCTTCTTCTTCTTCGCATCGAGAATAAGAGGAGTAGGAGGAGCAGCCCTTTTATCGCGCGCCCTCTCTCTCTCTCTCTTATTGATGATGCAAAGCGAGGCTGAAAAAAGCAGCAGGTTGCCCAAAAGCCTTATACGCGCGTGCATGCACGACGCCGCTATTGTATATATATAAACTCGGCGAGGCGCGGCGGGACTAGTATCCCGCGAATGCACATTCCAAAATCAACTTTTATTCTCAGCACGGGTGTGTAATTTTTCAGAATCCTACCCCGCTGAAGCAGAATAATGAAGTCCGAGGAGGCCTTATTTTTCTATGCCTAATATATCATATATTATATGTTTTATTATTTTCTACGTCCGACTCTTTCGAGAGCACGTGCCGCAATAATATATAATGGCGATGCGGTGTACTATACAACATATGCGCAATACGCATAAAACAAACAAAAAAGAACAATGAATGAAAAAACGAAAAATATAGACTCGCGCGGGGCACTTGCGGATGAAAATGCAATGGGGGGATTATTATATCTTACTTATTTTATTGGTTAAATAAAATATGTATAAGAGAAGGGAAGAGATGAGTAGCGAAAGAGATATATATAGTATATATGTATGGGCATGCAGAATTATATACATAAGAAAAAGCTCATCATGATGACGATGGGATATGTATATAGTGGTGCGCGAATGAAAAGGAAGGAAGGAGGGCGGGAGGGAGGGCGGAGAATAAGAATTTGATGACAAAACAAACAAAAAAGAACAATGAATGAAAAAACGAAAAATATAGACTCGCGCGGGGCACTTGCGGATGAAAATGCAATGGGGGGATTATTATATCTTACTCAGCAGCTCCGCGCACGCTTCTTGCTCCTTCTCGCCCCTGCTTATGTATATACTTCTGCAAGTGTCGCTCGCTTTGCAGAGCTATACTACTACTACTACTACACTATATAGTATGTACCGAGACGGTGTACTATGCTTTATGTGTGTGAGAGAGAGACGTTTGTCGCGGCAAAAGGACAAGTCAGCAACGATGAGGAGTTGTGCACTCGTATCTCGTACTCGTATACGTGTCAGTCGGTGTCGAATCGTCGCGCGTCGAGCACGCATCACGCGCCACTCCGCTGCTTCCATCTCTTGCTCCCTGCTCTTTTATTACAATAATTTACTATACCCATATAGTATTGATTAATTAATTAATTTTTCTATTTTATTGTCTCATATATAAACATCATTTTCCTCGTTTTTGTGTTGTTTCTGTCCTTTTTGTTGTTTTTGTCGTCGTTGTTGCCGCGTTATTGCTATAACATCATAAACAGACATATAACATATATCCCTCATATCTTGATCCTGTCCTGCCAATCACGGTTTGTGCTTACGCGATCGCGTCTATGTATAATACAAGCAGCATGCCGACAAACGGGCATAATTCTTAATTATTATTATTAACCTGCTCTCTCTCTCTCTCTCTCTCTCTCTCGATCTTGGTCTGTCACAGACTCCTGCTGCTGCTGCTGTGTCTATTAAAATTTGTATACAAACCTGCCGCACTCCAATATTTTCCTCACTCTATCACTTATTATTATTCCTTATTCAAATCGATCCACAACAACACGAGTGCCTCGATGTTCCGTCTCACCGAGTAAGTTTTTATACATATATTCTTTTTTTTCGTTTTACTTACGACGTTATACCACCGGATCGCGTGTGCTTTGCAAAGAGAGAAGTCAAGGAGGAAGTAAAAAGCGATTCGAGTTGTGGCCTTGCCTTATCAGAACGAGAAACACACGACGACATAACGACAATGTTCGCAAGGGGTAGAGAGAAAGAAGCGAATAACTACGTGTCTCTCTTTATCTATGTATATACATATCCAATACAGACATATTTTTGGATATATATATATAAATAGATGATAATGCGGAATATATATATATATATACGGACTTGATTTGCGAGTTTCCAAATTTGAAACGCAATCACCCCCGTATTGTCGTTATTATTATTATTATTATTTCCTCCTCCACGAGTAGTGCATTTAACGCATTTAACAACATACAACAATATGTATATACCTTCTTATTGTCTCTTTTTTATTTTAACAATTTTTTTTTTTTTTTCAATATTATGGTTATCATCAGCTATTAGGAGACGCAAGTTCATATTCAACGATCCCCCTCCCTCCCTCCCTCCCGTATTATCTGTAACAAAAATGAATCGCTGATGTGCGTTATAGTCTCGCTAAAACTCAAAAACGGCTTGACTACTGACTACACTGAGAGAAAATAATGATAAATTTTATTATACAAAAGTGACAATTGTATTAAGGAGGTATTATCGCGTTTCTCACGTGAAAATGATTTTTCAACTTTTTTCGCTTAAATTTGGCACACATTGAGATTAATGTGATAGCTAACTTGTGTCGAAATTTCAATAAAACTTGCACCGTCTGCAAATCGAGATACATATTTATGTTTGAAAATGGAATTTTTTAGTCACTTCTCATAAGACCCCCCCCCCGTGTTAAAAGTTATACAATTATTTTGCACAATGAACATCTCGACATCCGTATATGATAAATCTTTCTCAAATTTTAAACGTATTTTGATATGCCGCATCAAGGAACATTAATACTTATTTTCGTCAGATCAACTTGAAAATGATTTTTGCCTCAACTTTACGCACGTAAGACGAATGCGCGCGATACTATATTAAAGATGCGACAACACCTCCTTCATTATTATAGACCTATTAATTTTATGTTTAGATTATATTCTAAATATACTGCTCATCTTTACGATAAACATATATACTTGTAGTTATAAAATAATGAGCATAGTTGTTACTTTATGATCAAGTCCACTATCGTGATTTACATAGTATATATATATATATATATAGGTGATACAAAGTTCACCGGGGGTTCCGTTGTAGTATATATTATATATACATGTATATACTTATTAATTTGAGACTAATTTTTCAAGTTTAAAAAAAAAAAAACGAAATGCAAGAGGTTCATTTTGAGAAATGAGAAATGAAATTCCATTAGTCAGCAGAAGGTGTTTCATTCTCTTTTGTTTTTCAATATACTATACACATATTAACGCTGATGAAAACTGTTTTTCTCTGTCTTTCCAGGTGAGATATCAAAAAGGTAGAGAGAGAGAGAGAGAGAGAGGGAGATATTTATTTTGTTTGTTTTTTGAAAAACAAAAAGAATTGTCGTATTGGCGTATGAGAGGAGAGGAGAGTACGAAATAATAAGAATATAAAAATAACAAAAAGAGGAATAATAACAAGGATGGCTTACGACGACGTTATATTGCGAATGGGAGAGTTTGGAAAATATCAACGGCGGATATATCTGCTTCTGTGTCTTCCCGCGATTTCTTGTGCCTTTCACAAATTAGCCGGTGTCTTTCTCGGTGCGAAAATGAACACGAGGTAATAATGAGGGGAAAGAAAAAAAAAAAAAAAAAGGGGGGGAAAAAAAAGGGGGGGGGGGGGGGGGGGGCAAGATGGGCTCCCTGAAATTTCAAAAACCTAAAAATATTTGGGAGCAAGATGGGCCCCTAAAATTTTTGTCAAGTAGAAATGATTAATGATAAATCAGTGCGCTACGAAATTGGCCCTCGATGTTGGTGCTCTCAATGTAACGAGGCTAAACATATCGGCGGAGAATGATGATGATGGAGGAGGAGGAGTGGTTATTGGTCGTCGTGGTGGAATAATGAGGGAGGAGATTGCAAGAAAACCGATGCATTATTGGGACACGGTGCCGTGCAAAAGTTACGTATTTGATAGGAGCATCTATCGGAGCACTACTACCTCGGAGGTATATAATATATATATTCATGAAAATGCGATATTGTATGTTTTGTCTTTAGAGTATGTTTAATTGCGTTTAATAAATGTATATTATAAATAGAATGCATAGTGCGTTATTATGAGAATAATGGTCGCGGCGTGGGGGCGGGCGCGCTCGCGCGCGCGCGCGGTGTCGTTATTATTCCAGTGGAATTTGGTTTGCGAAAGGGGATGGCTGAGAGCTACGGGGGATTCATTGTTCATGGTAGGAGTCATGCTTGGCTCGATGATATTCGGTGGTTTGTCCGACAAATATGGACGTAGACCTATTTTCTTCCTGTCTTTAGTCATCCAGCTCGTCGGCGGAATTCTAGTCGCTGTCGCCCCAGAGTACATATCTTACATTATCTTCAGATTGATTGTTGGATCAACGACGAGCGGCGTATTCCTCGTTGCCTACGTTATCGGTACTATTATATATATATATATTAATAATATGTACTATTATATTGTTCCGCGATATATAAAGAGAAAAGAAATATATACACACATATATATATATATATAGTATAAGAGATAATAAAAAGAAAAAAAAATATGCGCAAGCTTTGGAGATGGTCGGGCCGAAGAAACGTCTGGTCGCCGGTGTCGGTTGTCAATTATTTTTCACAACCGGTTACATACTGACCGCGGCGTTTGCGGCTCTCATAAAAGATTGGCGAACTTTGCAAATTGCGATAACAGTCCCCAGTCTCGTATTTCTCGTCTACTGGTGGTAAGTTCATTATTACCGCCTCTCTTTATATTATATATATATGTATTATATAGCACGTGGATTATTATAATATTAATATATTTATCAATTCAAAAAGGTTCATTCCGGAGTCTGCTCGTTGGTTGTTGACCAAGGGACGAGTCGACGAGGCCAAGGAATTGTTGCACCGTGCCTCCGTTGAGAATGGCGTTGAGATACCTCGGGAGACGATTGAACATTTGTTGAACGACACGAGTGCCGGCGAGAGCACCCCGGACACTAAAAAACCTTCCCTATTGGATCTCTTTCGTTATCCGAATCTTCGAAGAAAATCTCTACTTTTATTTTTCAATTGGTAATTATTTCTACCTTGTTTTTCTTCTTTTCTTTATTTTCTCTCTTAATATACAATTTTATACATAATACATATATATATAAAACATGCGATAATATGTATAAATAAATAAAAAAATAAAGAAGAAATGGCGCAGGCTCGTAAACAGCGGAACGTATTACGGCTTGTCGTGGAATGCTTCGAATCTCGGTGGCAACGATTACGTTAATTTCGTAATATCAGGACTGGTCGAGGTCCCAGCGTACACCTTTCTCATATTCACTCTCGACCGATGGGGCAGAAAGAGCATTTTGTGCGGTTGCATGCTCGTATCCGGACTCGCCTTGCTCGCAACCCTATTTGTTCCTCCAGGTAAGCATTATTTTATATCTTCTCTTCTGCGTTAAAATCTATATATTTATCTACATTTTATTCCATATGCGTATTCTTCGTTTGTTTGTCTCTTCCTTTATTCTCTCTCGGTGTCCGATCAGGATCACCGTGGATGGTCGTAACCCTTGCGATGATAGGAAAATTGGCGATAACCTCATCCTACGGTGCAATATATGTATTTACCGCCGAACAATTTCCGACGGTTGTCCGAAACGTCGGTCTCGGCGCAAGCTCCACTTTTGCTCGCATTGGCGGAGTCATTGCGCCCTACATCAATCACCTCGTAATTATATCATCGCAATAATAATAATTATAATAATAATAATAATAATAAGCCTTATTCTGCTGATGCTCCATATATCTCATCCTTTTTTTTTTCTTTTGTTTCTTATATGACACATATTGTATTTATATATATACAAATAATATTATTTCATCAACAGTCGGAAATTTGGGCCCCATTCCCACTGGTCATATTTGGTACTTGCGCGCTGAGCGGAGGCTTGATTTCACTCTTGCTCCCAGAAACATTGAATAAAAAGTTGCCAGAATCCATACAAGACGGTGAACTTTTTGGAAAGTCAGTTTTATTCTTCCTCATCAATAATATTTATGCAACATGTACAAATAATTGATTATTAAGAGACATACAATACTTTGTTGTTTTAAATAGAAAAGAGAAGACGATTGAGAAGGAGAATAAGAGGAAAAGACGCAGACAACAATTGGATCATCACCACGAGCAGGTTAATGAAATCGAGTCGATAAAACCTCTGAAATCGTCGCAGGAAAACGGAGTCCACGACCGAAAGCTAAATGGATGACCCTGATGCTCTTTTCGTGTTTTTTTTTTCTTCTTTCTTTCTCCAACTCCGACATTGCAGGTTTTTCTTATACACCGTCGCCGCCCCCTGCTGCTCTATTATCGCAGTCCGCAGATTATTGGCAGTATTTTTCATCGGAATAATACCATCATCTCTTCATTAACGATAATAATCATATTCTCATTTCGAAAATAAGTTGAATCATTCCGGGCATTATTTGTTCGCCAGAGAAAGTGAGAGAGAGAGAGAGCGAACACATCGCAAACACGAACACGAATTTCCAAAATCTCGATTGACGCAATCATTATTTTTGTGGTCAACACATTTATGTTGTTATTATATATTGAATAAAATAATTGGTGCCGAAGGGAAGATGATGCTGGTCGAAATTTCATAGTCTCTCTTTTTCTCGCTCGTACTACCTATACACACGCTATATTATATATACTTTGATGGTTTTACTCCATATAAGCGTGTATATATACATATAGGTACGGTGGTTCTCGGAAAAATCCGCGATGCTGATGACAATTCATTATTTCTTTTAGTATGTGCATTGTACGCGTTCAAATATTTTTCATCTCGAGAAACACATTTAAAAAATAAGCTTTTACAAACTTTGTAAAAAAAAACGAAAAAACGAAAAAACGAAAAAAAAATGTGACGAATAAAAAGAAGAAATAAAGAAAGTACAACCTACATCGGTATAATAATACAGATAGTGCAACTTGTATAATATTGTATGTAGATAAAATAGAGACAGGATGAGTCTCCTCTAAAAGTCCGCTGAACCGATGATGAGAATGTGTGTGTGTGTGTGTGTGCTGCGGGTACATACATATCGGGTAATTATCGCGTCGCGTAGTGAATAAAAGAGGAAAAGGGGAGGGAGAGAGGCGGCACATGATGGATCAGCTGTTACGTGATGGCTGCTTGCTTGCTTGCTTGCTGCTTCGTTCGACAAACCTCCGCGTTGGCTCTGCATGCCCCCCGCACACTCTCTTCTCGTCGTACGTCGCAGCAGCTCTCTGTTACGACGACGACGACGACGACATTACTTTTATTTTTCTCGCTCTCCTCAACAGTCGAGACAGAAAATCATATTTGGTCGCGTTAATAATCGCGACCTCGAGTAACAGGGCAGGAGGATGATGATGATGATGGCGAGGTGCATCGCAAACCCTGTGGGGAAACAGGGCCGAAGGAACGTGAGTCTTTGCACAAACTCGAAACTTTGAACCTATTTTCCATTATTGCGGCCTATTGAAATGATTAATCTTCTTTCGCTATCGCGAGTAGTCTGTACTACCTAACGCGCAATACCAAAATCCCTTCCAACGATCGCTCGTTACTATGTACTCCAATTGCTACATATTATTATTACCTAATATTATTGTACCGAGCAAAAAATGTTGCAATCGCTCCATGTTTCATCCCGTTTCTCTTCTCTCTCTCTCGTTTCTTTTTTTTCTTTTTCTCTTCAATCAAATATGTTGGACGATACGTCGCAAGTACGGTACATGGAGCAAGGTCGGTATTCTAATTTGTTTGGGATAAATGGCACTTGTTGGTTGTAATGAAACAAAGGAGAGAGAGAGAGAGAGAAATAAAAAGAGAGGGCATTTGGAAAAGTTGCAGGTACTTGGGGTATTATTTGGAAGCAAGAAGAATGGTTACGCTACGGAAGCTAGCTTCGAGACAAAGCCGTGTCGTCTGCACAAACTGGAGAAAGGGCCGTCGAGCAGTGTGAGCGTCACCAAGGAAGATGCCCTCAAGCTGTATAGACAATTGCACACCGTTCGCAGAATGGAAACAGCGGCGGGAAATTTATACAAGGAAAAAATAGTCAGAGGCTTCTGTCACTTGTATTCGGGCCAGGTAAGATTAGGATGGTTGGAGCGGCGAGGGAGGATCGTTGGCATTGGTCTTGTTGCAGGAAGCGGTAGCGGTTGGGATGAGCGCTGCTCTACGTCCTCAGGACTCTGTGATAACGGCTTACAGGGCTCACGGGTGGACTTATCTGATGGGTGTCTCGCCGCTGGGGGTGTTGGCCGAGCTGACGGGACGACAGAGCGGCAATGCCAGAGGCAAGGGTGGCTCTATGCACATGTACGCGAGAAACTTTTATGGTGGAAACGGTATCGTCGGGGCACAGGTTTGTTCCTCCAGCCTCCTCCGTATATATGATTTACTCGAGGGAGAGAGAGATAATGATACACTCAAAGGTACCTCTCGGAGCCGGAATTGGTTTTGCGCACAAGTACAAAGGCGACGGGGGAGTCTGTCTCGCCCTGTACGGGGATGGTGCAGCGAATCAGGGTCAAATATTCGAGGTGTACAACATGTCGAAGCTGTGGGACGTCCCGTGCATATTTATCTGCGAAAATAACGGATACGGAATGGGAACGAGCGTGGAGCGTGCATCCGCGAGTACCGATTATTATACGCGAGGAGATTACATCCCCGGTATTTGGGTGAGTATTTCGGGGTTTGGTTTCGCGCTTTTTTGTGTTTAATAACAATATGCGATTTGACTGTGATATAATCAGGTTGACGGTATGGATGTTCTCGCGATTCGGGAAGCGACTCGATACGCTCTCGAGTACTGTTCCTCCGGCAAGGGGCCTCTCGTTATGGAAGCAGTTACTTATAGATACAGCGGACACAGCATGTCCGATCCTGGAACGAGCTACCGAACGAGAGAGGAGATTCAGGAAGTTAGACAAACGAGGGATCCCCTAACCAGTTTCAAAGAGAGAATTCTCAGCGCGAACCTCGTTACGGCCGACGATCTCAAGGTATATGAATCTTTTATTATTTTCCACAAATAATAAGGGACACATTGTAAATCTCTGGACACATTGTATTTTCCGCAGCAAATCGAAACGGAGATAAGGAAGGAAATCGACGAGGCGGTAAAGCTTGCCAAGGCGGACAAGGAAATACCGGCTAACGAACTAACCACCGACATTTATTCAAAATCTCTCGAGCCCGAGATAAGAGGTATTACGCCCTTCGGACCAATGAACCACGCCAATTTGGGCCCCGCCATAAATGCCTGATTACTCCACCCCCCAATAATAGTTACATACTATTTATTATTTGTATATTACTACTACAACAATAAGTTATTTTCGATTAATGGAAATATATAGTATGAGGATGGCGTATCTTCCCTCATTATGATAATTACCACCCAATCCCCCCGTTCGTTTTCCTTATTTTCGTACCTGATTAATAAAATATGCAAATATATATGAATTAAATCGTTTTGTTTATCTCTTATATAATAACAACAACAATAATAGGAGGAGGTACGCGGCCGCCGCTTTTTCTTTTTTAACATGTTTCCATTGATATTTTGCAATTCTTCTAGGCGAATATCTCATATAACCTCGCATAATAATATACGGGACGCAATCCAATAAGAATTAATATTGAAAAAAATGATCGAAAAGTCAGTTTTTTCGAGTTTTCAATATGAATTCCTGAATTTCGTCCTGAATAATTATCTTTTTCGTTATCTACGGGAAATTTCCGATCGAATAGACTCTTAAAATCGATAAAAAGAAATTTTCCAATATTTGGTGGGTCACACTGGGGTCTCGTGGATCCATGAAAATTTCAACTTGCGATATCTTTCCTTTTTCATGATGAAATCCACTTTATTAAGGGCGATTCTTAAAGATATTTGCAAAACGAAGCGAATGGCGCAAGAATCACGTTATTACATCAATTTTTCAAAAAGTTATATGTACCTTCAAAAATTGGCAAAAATTTTACAATTTTTTTTTCTCAACTTTAAGACCCTATTCGATCGGAAATTTCCCGTAGATAACGAAAATGCTACTTATTTGAGGCGAAATTCAAAAATTGGTATTGAAAAATTTGAAAAACTGATCGAAAAGTCAGTTTTTTTCGATTTTTCAGTATGAATTCTTGAATTGCGCGGCGAATAATGGTCATTTTCGTTATCCACGAAAATTTTTCGATCGAATAGGGTCTTGAAATGGGAAAAAAAAAAAATTCAAGAAATTTGGCGGATGACACTGGGGGTCTTCTCGTGGACCCATTTCAATTAGCATTGTCTTTCTCTTGATAAAATCAGCCATATTAATTAAGGGTGGTGATTCGTTCGGAGACGATGCGAATCTCCCTCATTTTCTGCTCAATGTGTTCCATGGGCTTTGCACTTTATTCACCAGAGCATAAAAAACTCGATATTTTAATGGAAAATCAAGTTAAAATCGGATCATCCTTTTCGTGTCCTCATCAGCGATATCGCTACTTTGTTTCATATAGGATATTCATTGTGTCCTATTAAGAAGGCATATAATAGTAGTATTATTGGGCCCGGAGAGAATAAATAATAAATAAAGAAAGAAAGAGAATATAATAAGGAGAGAGCATGCGAGGAGGATGAGGTGGTACGTATTAGATAGATGTGGCCGGCGGGTGCTGTTTGCTTTAGCTCGTTGGATCGATCACCTCTCTCTCTCTCTCTCGTATTTGCCAAAGTCGAATAATAATTTATGCGATATGAGAGATGAGCCGCTCCCTGCTCTCTCATTATTTACGCGCGTTCCATATGTGAGAGAAGGAATAAGGAGGAGCTAGGATATATTTGCAGTCTCTGTATACCGATATATTATCCCGCCGCGTTGTTTGCACGCCGCGCCGGGACGATAATTGTTCAAAAGATAACGTGTCTTTATCGAGCTTTTGAAAATGAAACACATGCGGTGCTGCATGCTGCCTATACAATATTCTATAGTAGAGGTTAATCGTTATTTGTAGAGCATTATTATTCCACGTATTGTATTATCCCAGCACATAATAGCGATATATGTAACTCGATTATCATCACACTTTTTATCCCAAACAGTATTCTATATAATAGACTATATCCTAAAGAAATAGGGCGCATTATACCAAAGTCTAGAAGCAGAACAGCTAAATATATCCATTGAAAACCTCATGTGAAAAAGGAAGATAAAAGCGGACACGCGTTGTAGCGTCCTTATTCCTTATAAAATAGAAGATAAAAAACAAAAGAAAAAGATTTGAAAAATCTTGGGTAATTGATATATTAACTTGGCTAATCTATCGTTTATTTTAAGGAATTATCCATTATTATAAAGAGAGAGAGAGAGAGAGAGAGAGAGAGAGAGAGAGAGAGAGAGAGAGAGAGGACACGAAAAGACATAATCGCAACTTTTCGATTCTCGATAAATCAGGCTGGGAGGTCCTCGAATAACGCGCACTAATTTTCTCAGCTCACTCTTTTATTAAAACACACACCCTATACTCTGTTATACACGCGTAATAATCATACGTAATAATAATGCATATGAGATGTGAAACTATAAATTTTATTCTATTTAGATGAAATATGTAAATATAAGTAAGTATACCCGAATAGGTGATCATATTATATAAACATTATTGAGAAAATAATAATAAGGGAAAGCAGAGTTCGTTGCGGGCATAACGAGGAAAACAAAAAAAAAAAAAAAAGTATATTTTTCAAGAATATGATTAAGCGCCTCGGGTACGTCTTGCAATAAGGTATACATGCATATATGTATAGCTTTTATTGTTACCGATAAATATTTCGTTGAAATTTGACAAGTTCGATTGAGTGATGATGAGTCTCGCGGTTGGATTTCATATAGATTTCATATACATATCCTGATGCCAATAAGTTATATCATCAAGTATGGAATCTATATGATAACAGCATAAAGTGTAAATTCACGCACATTTTATGATTAGGTCTATTATTTGTTGTTGCTGCATGCATGGGGTGCCTCAATAACTATTTGATAATCGCCGTCGTGGCCCGGTCCTCAGCATGAAATACTATATTGTATATTAAATAGACTACGATCCGTATATTAATCATTGCGATATTACAGCGGCAGAACCTAATTATTATGTATATTAATAAATGATATTGAACCTGACAGATTCAGAGTTTTGTGCTGGGGGAAAAAAAAATTGCATTTTTGTGCTATTTAACAATAGTGTGCGGTGCATGAGGGAAACTCTGACGCGCTGATGTAAAAAGAAACAAATATAAATGAGAAATATTGTATATCTTTTCATTTTGTAGAAAATTCTTCGAGTCGGATTCTCAAACGCGCGCATATATGTATACCTCTTTTCACTATGTCGCATAAGTATAGTTGCATTTTAAACATCTACGTATATAAATGACATCTACGTATATATATATATATATATGTTATTGGTATAGAGAAGGAAATAATGATGGATAACAACGCAGAGAGAGAGAGAGATAAATTTAGAGATGAAATTTGCGTTTAAAATACTATATTTTATCGTGTTAAGCGTGTGAGTGTATTATTGACGAGTGGGCGCGCGGATGATGAGAAAATAAATGCGATTGAGTATAATAGAAGCGAGATGAGCGATGCACGAGTATAGGTTATTATTCCGCGGAATGAGAATAAAAGATGAGAGGATGCGGATGTATAAAATAGTGTGTATGGGCGGGCCGCAATTAATTGGCGAAAAGGAGAGCAAACAAAAGAGGAGGAGGAAAAAAACGAAAAGGTGCGATAGCGGGCGCACGGCGGAAATAATAGGATATATGTATATACGCGGAGCAGCGGCAGAGTCTATGTATGATGCGCGAGAGAAGTTATTGAAATGTGTGTCACGGATGGGCTGGTATATGTGTCGTAGTATGAAGAATTGTGTGCTAGCTGATGGTTTTAGCCGATGAGCGAGAGTCTTTTCGCCGCAGACGAAAACGAGCTACGTGCCCGGCCGTAAGAATAAACGTGTCTGTCTATTCCGCGCGCGAATACACGTGTCTAGTAGCTAGCAGCAGTACTTCCGACATCAATGGAACCGATAAATTATTCTTCCGCAAGTAGTACAACAGCGGTATCATCATCACCAGCTGCAGCAGGAATAACGGTCAAAAAAGATCCCTCCCCCCCGGCGGTCACCGCCAATATCACAGACTGCTGCTCCACTTATTTATCCAAATCAGCATCAATTATTGTCAATGGTCCATCTGTTGATAATACCGCTAACAAGAACAAGATGCAGAAGAATAAGAATAAGAAGAAATCGTACGAACAACAAGATGATGCTGATGCTCACGAGTCTCATCATGAGAATCGTTCTGCTTATTGTATTTTCACTATTGACGGTAAGTCCAATAATGAAAAACGTCTGTCTCTCTGTCTGTATGCGCGCCCGTGCATATTCCTTCCTCTTATACTCTGATGTAGTAGTAGTAGTACCGCATATACATACTTTTATCATGTTTTGGAGCGCACCTGATGGATATTATGCCCCAATAATAATAATAATAAGAGAGGCAATTGGGAAAATTATTCACTGAAATCGCTTGACGAAAAATTTTACTATTTTATTACGGCGGCATTTATTATTATTATTATTGTTATTACTATATCGCATTATATGTTTCATGAAGATGAAGGAAGAGCATTTTTTGCGGTAGTAAATGCTTACACTGCGTCGTATATTATATACAATATATAGTATAGGGTGCGGGTAAAAAATGAGTAATTTTTGTAAAAATTGCGTCTTCGGGCATTGAAAATCTTGGTTCTGCGCATGGGCACCTCTAATAGAGAATTCTCGAAAAGCTCTTTAAATATAGCGATGCATGCGCCGAAGATAATTTTCAATTTTTAATTACATATAGCCTCTCTTACGGATAAAAAATTCGTATCTTATTGCTGATGCGTGTGTATCAAACTTTTAATAGAGTGTCATTTATAAAAGCCTTTTACTTTCGTATATATGAAATAGAACGGCGCCCTGCAAACAAGTTATCTTGTTAAGATTTCGTAAATCACAAGCACCATATCAAAAATTGCATATACTCTGTTATATACTTGAGGTGAATGTTGGAAAAAATGAAAAAAAAAACATCATTATTTTTGCATCATCGCACAATAAGTCACCAAGTATAAATTATAGTATAAGGAGAATAAAATGGGGGCAATATTTGTTTTTTAGGAAATTGAGCGGACTTGAAAAATGGTGGTAACTATCTATCTTGCGGTTTAGTCGATTAGATCAAGCGTTAGCAACGTACCATTTTTCAAGTCCGCTTCATTTCCTACGAAACGTGTGATTCCTATACCTGATGGTGATTTACGATTATGCAAAAATAATGATTTTTAAAAAATTTTCCAACCTTCAGCTCAATAAGTATACGCACATGTATGTATCTTTGAAATGGTGAGAGATAACGAAAGATTAACGACGAGACAACTTTTTGGTAGAGCACTGGCTAGAGGGTTAATAATAATACTTGGTGCTGAGAGTGCTTTATGGAGGTGCTCAGCAGAAACGAGATTTTCACTGGCCCAAGAGAAATTGATAAAAGTCACATTTTTTTTAACCCACCAGCCTCTAATATTGAGTATTTGGCATAATACACTATACTATGCGTATATATCAATGGGAGACAAGGTAGCCAAACTTTATATACTACATATATATGTATGTATTTTTTTGAACTTGGTCTTGAAGGCATTCGAAGAAAAAAGATGAAGTATAATAAAAATAAGTTGGACCGCCGCAATCCGATGTAATTACATAATATGTATTAAATGATAAATAAATGTATATACATATATATGTATTATGGTATATGCGGATGAGAGGTTAAGCGCGGATGCATACCATTATAAATATGTATAGGAATAATATACTCGGACTGATGCATAAGACGGGCGGGAGAGGAGGCAGTTTATTCGTCGATTGTATGTTACTATCGCAAAGCGCGCCGCCCGACAAGGTCATACGAATAAAACTATTATAGATCTAAACTCGATGCTGTGTGCTGCGAGCCTGTCGGATATATACTAATAATAGTATATGACTATTACAATATACATATTACACATTGCGCGACCGACAAATAACAAAATCAATTAATTAATTATTGTGTGTGTGTGTGTGTGTGCAATTATATTTTATATAGTAATTTACGCACATCATATATTGTATATATATATATATATATAATATATAGCAACAGGGCATAGAGTGCATGGGGCTCGCGGCCGGTTCACGTGCGGTAATCTATATTTAAAAAGACATGAGGCCTCTAATCGATTCATCGGAATAGAGCCTGTATTATGCGGAGCGCATTGACTTTTGGCCAATCTCTACTCATTAGAAAATAATTTGACGTGCGTCAAAATTTTTCATGGGTTCCCGAGATCCAGTGTGACAGACCAAATTTTTTGAAATTTTTTAAATTCGATTTTAAGAGGCTATTCGATGGGAAATTTCCCGTAAATAACGAAAATGATAATTATTCGGGGCGAAATCCAAGAATTCATATTGAATGAGCCAAAAAAGCTGACTTTTGGATTAGTTTTA
>JAPYYW010004196.1:0-16358 GCA_030522545.1 Cremastinae sp. A BG-2022a
TTTTCTTAATGAACTTTTACTCGCAAACCACTTTGTCCATGAGAAAAACTGAGTCGAAAATTTGTCGTTTTACTGCCATGACCATATCACCTTAAGGAAAGTAATATAGAAAGTACACATCGTCCAACTTTAGGGACAAGTTCAGTATTGAGATGTTTACCTTCTATTGTGTATCTTATTTGAGCCAACAGTTTTTCTGAATGTCAACAAGACTATAAAGTGAACGCGTGGCACCCGAGTGACCAGCTACGCACGAAAACTATATTTTTCCGAACTTTTCACTAAAATGGACAGAACCGTTTTCTTTTCTCTTTCGTTTCGTTCCCGACGAGATGTTTATCTTTTAAGTGGCGTCAACGAACACGACTTCATTTTCTCGTCGGTACAAATAAATGACTCTCGCCTTCCTTTTGTCTTCGTTCATCGCGAAGGCAAGGATGAATCTCCACTTTTTAACGTGAAGATTTATCAGGGTGCATTGTTCTCCGTCCTGTTTACGATGCTTGCTGGGCCCGTTGGAATAAGGCCCAAGTGCAATTCGTCGATCGTTAAGGCGACAGGTGCGCTGCTCTCGTTCGTGCGCCGGGGAACCGGTGGAAATAGCGACATCTTGCAAACGTTCATCCTCCTTTGCGGTATCACTTGAGCCTTCACCCGGAAGCGAGAAAAAAAGTCTTCTCCCGTGCACAGACTAGGGGCGCGACACGTTAAAAAAAAAAGAAGGACCGGTACGAGACTCTCGGGAAAAACAAAGAGTTGAGAAACGAGTTAGTTCCCCGAAAAAAACATTTTTCTCCCCCCTTTCTTGCCCTCTCTTACATTATAGAACCGAAGGGTATTACCAAAACCGAGTTCATTATTCGAAGGTGGCCACGGTAACAAGGGCTTGCACGCCGTGTAGTCACTTTTCTCAAAACTCCCAACAACATATTTTTTTATCCCACTGCAGATGGCGCGTTAATAATACACCTCGCGCAAAGGGAGTAGAGGCCGGCTACAGTTATATAAAGAAGATGCTGCGAACAATGAGCTCCATTTTGAAGACTTGACTCGCGTTCTCACATTCGGAATCGTCAAAACTCTCGCGTGTCTTTCCTGCAACAATGTAACAGCATAACCACCTGTAATAAATATATGTAATAGTCCTGATTATTTCTCTCTCGTGCTCGTACCTCTGTTCCCGCATTTTACTCCGAAGGATGCTCACGGGAGTTGCAGCAGGTAAAACCGAATGACAGGTGAATCCAATCATGTTCCTCTCCAGCTCAGTCAATTACGGACGCTGCACACACCGATGGTCTGTGCGCGGTTAAATTTACGACGACTGTACGAAAAAGAATGAAAAAGGAGGAAGAAGCGTGTTGGGCATCAGGGAAGGAGCGAGGAGGAGAGAAATAACGCAAGGGGGAAGAAATGGATAGGATCGAGGAACCGATGAGGAGTCGTTGAACGTCGAGGGTTCCAAAAGAAGCGTGTGTACTTCTAGCTTCGTTGCTTCGTACACACAGTTCTTCTTTTCCTCCTCGTCCTTCTTCTTCTTCTTTTTCTTCTTCTTCTTTTTCGTCCCTCTCGCATCCTCTCTCGCTTCTTCGCTCGATAGACCCAAACATCTGTCGGCAGGTGGCTCGTCTCCGCGCGAGAGGTTCCTCTGTTTCGGTGCTTCGCAGCCCCATACTCGCCTTTGTGATTGCACGCGGCTTCTCGCTTTCGGCGTGCATCTACTTGTTGCACACGAGTACGAGCACGCACGCTTTTTTTCTTTATTACGCGTACGTACCTGGCTTTACAATGTTGACAACAATTGCTCACGCACGCCGGAGACGTTCGACTTATTCTTTTCTTTTACTCCAATTTTTTTTTTCATTCGTTATATATCGCTCTTTCCTTTATCACTTATTTCGTGAAATCTCTCTCGAATTAAACCGGTTCAAAAAAATTTACTGAGGTAAACGTCCCAATAGTTGGACAATTTTTGTCATATTATTTATAATTATCATTAATATTTAAATTATTTTTTCTTTATTAAATCGTATGGACTATTTTTCCTGTACGCAGAAGTGTATTTTTCATAACGTTAATTTATTGAACAAAACTCGCTCAACCCTAGAGATAGGGTTGATTTTCTGTCCAACTATATATTGGGAAATTCTACATATCAAAACGTTTATGTATTTATTTACTATAGAAATATTGTTTAAAATTAAGACATAAAATGAGTTTTGGATCGCTAAAATAACAGATAATAGTTTAGATGTGAATTTGAAATAGATTTTTTTGTTTGAATATTAAAAAAAAAAAATTAAGTATGATAACCCTTAGCTGTCCAACTATTGGGACGTTTACCTTATTTTATTTATTTCGTAGAGATACGTTTAATACCTTTATAGAAAAAATATGTCTGTCAAATTTTTTTATTTCTCATTTGTGGTTGAATGAATCAAACAATCTCAGCAAAAAGTGTTTATATTCTTGACGTTTAATTCGTAATACTTACATCTTCTTGCCCAAAAATGCTAATTTTTTGTGTCTTCGTTTGCCTAACAATAAATTTATCCAATTTATTGAAAAATATTACTAATAAATATTTTAATAACATCGCAAAATTTTTAAAATACACTTTTAATTTTATAATCCAATCACGAGGCAAGTGCATTAATGCATCTAAATGCCTCAAACAGAGGTTTTGCAGAAAATTTACAATTAAAATTATTAAAAATACATGGATTAAATTAATTTAGAAATATTACAAGAAATCTTCTTAGAACAACATCAAATTTTTATTTTAATACATGTGACTAATTTATGTACATAACTTCGTTATTAAATAACAAAAGTCAGGACAAGATAAAAGAGTGTCTAGTGTTATTTAAATAGGAAATGATAAATTGCATTCGCAGGAACCAATCTAAATATTTTTATTAGGGCTGAAATTTTATCAAGCATTTTTTTCTTCATATTCTAAATGTATTAAACGTATATGTCCTCGAAAAAAAATAATAGCCATTATTTCTACAGCAGTTCAGTGCAAATACAAATAGCTGTAAATGTAGAAAAGATTTGGGAGATTCAAGACATTGGAGCTGATTTAAAAAAAAAACTCGGCGTGATTGTGTTTGAGTGTGCCATCGAGCACCGGCTGCAATATATTTCCATCTCTCTTATGCTACCTCCTTCGTTTTTTTTTCTTATTCACTCATATTCGAGGTCTCGTTCGCTGGCGATAAAAAGCTTGTTGAACGCGTATAACCAGGTTATTGCTGAAGAAACACCTGCCAACCGCGTACTTGTATGAATTTACGGCGGAATAACCGAAAAAAATGATAACTTGACTCATCACTTTTTAAGTCTTGCCGCGGCTGCGACTCTTCCGCCAACGAGCGCGTCTCCGAAGGTTTTCAAGCTCACCGAAGTAACAATGAAAGATTTACGAAGAAATCTCGTGTTTTATTCTTATTTTTGTTTTTTCTTTCGCTTTGCACCTGGTACGATTATAGCTTCCAGAGATAGCAGGATGCATTTTCATTTTCCAGCATCAATCTTTCCGCTCTGCAAAGAAATTCATTTGCAAACAACGGTTGTTTGTACACGGCGTCAGGATAATATGTCAAATACACGTCCGGGAAGATTTCTCCTTCGACAGATTTATTTTCCAAGCGCTAAAAATGATACACACTAATCTATTCTCCAGTGTTATCCAGCAATAAATAAAATCGTTGGTATACAAGGTGTGTAAAAATGTGAAAATCTTCGCGAGCGATTCGCGCTGCATATTGTGCAAAAAAAGGGGTCAGTTACGAGGAACGAGTACGCACGTTAATAAGAAACGATCATTTACGAGATGAGAATATGTTAACTGCGCCGAGCCCGGTGTTATGACGAGACGAGAAAGAGAAAACGAAAATAAGAGGTGAAAAAAAAAGAAATAATCTTACTACGCATTTTACTACGTGCTCACTACGTAGTAAGTGGTGGCCACAACCGGCGAGGTGAAAAGAGCGACAGACGTGTTATTTTTATTTTAAAGTTTTTTTTTTTCCTCCTCCGGCTGCGGTTTGTCGTGCTCGCTCCGTCTTCGTCTCGAAGCCTCTCTTATGCACCGGTGCTTCTGGCGCCGATTCATCGTAATATTACTCCCTCCCTCTCCCTGCTCTCTCTCTCTCTCTCTCCTCTACTCTCCTCCGCGAGGAAGAGCGGCTGCGTCGATGCCAGCAGAAGCGGCGTTCTCGGTTAGTCCCGTAGTAGCAGGTGGGCCCGCAGCGGAGCGAACCTTTGTGCATCGTACTGGCGTGCGTTGCACTCGTTTCTTCGAGAATACGCGCGTTTATAACCCCCCTCTCCCCCCCTCCTTTGCTCATGCTCGCTCCTATCGCACGCGGCCCCCTCTGCTCTCTGCCTTATTTCGAGATGCAACCTGCCGCGCTCGAATCTCTTTCCACAAGCTGCACTTTTTCATTGCGAGCCACAAAAATGCGATATATTGTTTCCATCTCCTTCGGACAACCGATACCATCTACCAGATCCAGATAATAGAATTTTTATACCTTTTTAAAAAGATGTTTTGCAATATTATTGTTGAGCCTGTCACTAAATTCACTTAAAATTTACGTACCGCAAAAATTATGTTTACGTCGTCGTTGAAAAACATTTTATTAACAATTTTTAAAATAACGTTCATAAAATATATTAGGTTATGATTATTTAGACAATAATTTACTTAAAACAATCTACGTGATGCAAAAATGATGATTACATCGTCGTTGGAATATATTTTATTGACAACGTTAAAAACAGAGTTCATAAACAACTGTGCGTTATGATTATTTTCACAAAAATTCATTCTGCATTGCATAAAAATATCTGGAAATAGTTAATTATTCATCATCATCATTAAAAAGCATCTATATAAACAAATTATGATGTATATTTCTATCTCCTTCGGACAACCGATATACGATCTACCAGACACAGATAATAGAATTTTATGCCTTTTTAAAAGATATTTTGCAATATTATTGTTGAGCCTGTCACTAAATTCACTTAAAATTTACGTGACGCAAAAATTATGTTTACGTCGCCGTTGAAAAATATTTTATTAACAATTTTCAAAATAAAGTTCATAAAATATATTAGGTTATGATTATTTAGACAATAATTTACTTAAAACAATCTACGTGATGCAAAAATTATGTTTACGTCGTCGTTGGAATATATTTTATTGACAATGTTAAAAATAGAGTTCATAAATAATTGGGCGTTATGATTATTTTCACAAAAATTCATTCTGCATTGCATAAAAATATCTGGAAATAGTTAGTTATTCGTCATCATCAATGAAAAGCATCTATATATAATCAAATTATAAATTTTAATTTGAACATGCAGGCTCTATAAATATATATAAATATTTTTATAGCGAATTGTCTGGTTGAAAATGCATCGATTATATACCTTTTGAAATGAGCAATCTGAAAATTCACTAACTCCTACATTTATAGAAAAAAAATTTGTTTAAATGATCAAATAATATAAAACTTATTTTGATAGAATTTTGATGTTTCAATCGACATTTTATTAAAAAAATAATAATAAACGTCTATTGAACCAGTCGAAATAAATTCTCAACATTACACAAAATTACAATCAAATCATATTTGATCATTCCGACAAATTATTGTTACTTCTTACAAATATTGAAAATATTATCAATAATACTAATATGTATTTTTGCATTTTATAGTCATAAAATATGTACACTTAATTATGTTTGGTTAAAATCAGAGGTGATAAAAACTCAATATTTGAATACCTACTTCGTGAATAAGCCATCGACTATACTGTTCTTCAATAAGCAAAATATATGATTAAATCCAGCCAATTATTCCATCGAGTCACCTTTACGACGTTTTTACGATTACGATAGATTTTTCTTTGCCATGTATATAAGTATACAGAATATATAAGACCAAAAATTCTCCAACATCGTAAAAAGAAGTAGTTTAAAAGTAAAGGAATTAATAGAAACATTAATGGGACATTGAACGTAAAAAATCGAATTTTCTATGGGTGAAATTGTTTCTTGCTCTGAGGATTCGGGAGAGCTTGAAGGACCCCTACGGGATAGTTCGTATTATATTTTATTCTAATCTTTTGGGAGTTTCGACCTTTTCTCAACAGCATCGTAAAGTCTCGGTGATGGGATCACCTTTTGACTGCATCAACGCGTCAGACATCGTGTAACAACCGCATCAACACACGAGATCCACCACCTGCCGCTCTCCCCGTCTCTCTTTCTCCACCTTGCCCCGTGTGTATCATTATTTCTCTCATTTTCTACCTTGGTAGCTCTTAATTGCTCACCAGCCTCGTCCTTAATTCACACTGTGCCGAGCGCGCGGTGCGGGTCTGCTCTTTGGCAGAAGGGGCGCGCGCGCGCGCGCGCGTCAGACCGGAATCAAGGGACAAAGGGAGAGCGAAAAAGCGGACCTCCCGATCGAACTTTGCTTCTTGCTTAATCGGCTAAAATACGTACGAGGGCGCGCCGACATTAAATTCCAATTTATTTGGCATCACAGCGCAATCTTGGTGTATTTTCAGACGCTCTGGTCTCATTGGAAAATTATTAATGCGGAGGGAAACACACACGCTTTGGACTCGAATGACCTGATACAATTTTGATGAAAATCGACGTTTCCGGAAATCCCACATCTGTCAAATCTGATTTTCCCTCGTTCCTTCTCGCCCGTTTTCTCGTATTTTTCTAATAAACCCTTGAAAATTCTGTATTATTGGTTCACGGGCCATTTCTCGAGTTTAGGTACACTCCGAGACGTATATAAAATTTCCTCGCGATGAACGCTCCGAGACCTGCGATTTTTCAAATCCGATCCCCCGGAAGTTCAACTGACCAGCTGTCATCGTATTTTTCTAAGGATATATGTAGCATTATATGACGTTCGCGAAAAAATGACAGACTTTATTCCCCTCCGAGAGTGCGTCACACTCGCAATCCTGGTCGAATGACTGATCGAAACGGTCGGGAGTGCGAGCGATCGGTCCAGGGCAGTTTCTGGGACTAATGGAGCTAATAATGCCGTGGCGAGCCCTCCAAAAACGACTCTGGTGTGCACCTTTCCGATATTCTATTCGAGCATTATTTTCGGTATTATATATAGGGCTTTTTTTTTCTTCGGCTCGTTCTACCTCTCCATCCTTTTTCTTCTCCTTTTCTCTCCTCGCGCTCGTAAGTCTCGCTTTCCGTGACACAGATAAATCTCTGTCGTCAACTGTTATAGCAGCTGGTCCGGATTCATTACACAGGTATGTGTAACAGGAAGAATAGTGTTTTTTGATCGTGAGCCCGAGCGAGAGAGGTGCCTCCCGTATACATATATATACTCGTCGATTGGCGAGAGAGTCTCGAAGAAATCGCTCGAGCAGGATATCTCCCATCTTTCTCTTTTTATTTTTCTACTTATTCACTCTGCGCGATCTTTGCGGTTTTTCTCTCATAGAAATATGTGTGTGCTACAGTTTTCGCAGCTGCCACTTTCGCTCGCGTCTCTCGCCTCTTCTCGCTCCCTTTCTCTTTCTCACTTTCAATAATAGGAAATGACGAAGTGGCTTTTGCATTGATCACTCGTAATAATAATAATAAGTGCGTAAATCTCGCTCGGTTTTCTCGCAATCGCCGGAAAATCAGGGGAATAGCGAAATTATCGTACGGCGCGCTTCTCTCGCGCTCCCATTCTCCTTCCGTACGTGAACTTTTGTTCCCCTCGACGGAATATTATTGCTCTCTGGGAGCAGAGCGTCGCGCGTGTGCACGCGCGGAATTAACAATGCCGCGGAGTGGAAGTCTCGTTCAGGGTCAAACCGGCGCGCGCGCGCGCGCGCGCTTGCTTCTCATCCTCTATCTTTCCCTTGCACCACTTTTTCTTCGGAGCCGAACTTCACCTCCACCTCCGTCTTTTGTGCCCGGCGTATATTTCTTTCCGCCGCGTGAGCCTCGTCTTCTTCGCGCCGGGCGAGCACGTGGCCTATCGGCAGGTGATGATCGCGACGCGCAGCTGCCCGCGCGCGCGAACCAGCCAGAAGAGAAAATGGAGTTAAAAAGCGAAAAAGTGTGTATTCCTTTCATTTTGCTTTCTTCTATTCATCCCTCGCCGCGACCATTCGGCCCAATAATGCATACGTGAAATTTCATCGTCATTCATATTTCTCAAGATTACACACTTTTTTTTTCTACATAAAAATAACAAAAGTTTCGTAAGAAGAGAAAAAAAGGAAGTGTATGTAAGAAACTTTCACCGTCGCTTTTGTATCGCCAATTTTTCCGATTACACACTATATTTTCCGTGTTCTTAAAAAAAAAAAATTCGGCTATTCGGTATGTAGAATTGGAGAATGTGATGATGTATGATACAATCGCGACAGTCTCTGTTCAAATATGCAAGATCATCATTTGACATTTTTTTAGACATAGAATATGTGTTATCGACAATTTCACAGATCTTCTTTAGCATCATGATACATGTAAAATGTAAAAACTTTGATAATAAAAATTTATTAAAAACTTGAATTATTTCTTTAAGTAATTGTCGAACAAATTCAGTTTTAACAATACAAATAACTGTTTATATTGTTACTGTGTATTAATTTCTATAATTAATTGATTAAAATATTAATAAAATTTAAATTATACTATAAAACACCTTAAATTGAACACAAAAAGTAATTTATCTATAAATTAATTTATTTTATTTAATTAATAACGTAATTTCACTATATAAATTATTCAATTTTTCAACAAATTTTAATTCTCAGTGCAAAGTAATTGTAAATAGAAAGTAAATGAGTTCTTATGGTAGTTTCAAAAGGCAAAAATTTGCATTAACAATTCATATCTTGAATTATTACAGATGGTAAAGTCTTGTAAAATTTTACAGAAGTTTTCATATGACATTAAAGAACATCTGTGCAAATTTTTATTACAAAATGCAAAATTTTATTAATAGAGCGACAATTTGACCTATGAATTTGGAACTAAGCATATTTTTAGACTAAACTGAATTATACTTTGAAGAGAACCTAAATAAAATATACTTAATTCCAAAATAATTGGTATAATTATTGTCATTGTTATAAAAAATGTATTATCGTAATATTTTTTCAATGGTCGATTCTATATTTACTTCGGGATTGACAGGGTTGTTCTTACTATAATGATGAATTAGGTAACACTTGTCTAAAATTCCAAATACAATAATTTTCAGCAGTAGCCTTCTGTTTCAACCTTAAACGAAAAATATAAAAAATAATGAAAGTGAGAGGAAAATTTGAGATTGCGTGTACGTAAAATATAGTAATACTTATAAATATTGAAGAAATCTACTATCGTCATTTTTTTCAATGTTTGTCTCAATTTATCTCGAGAATGACATCGCCGCTTATTCTATATAATAATGGATTAGGCGTCACGTATCTGAAATTCCAAATACAATAATTTTCAGCAGTAGTCTTTTGTTTCAACCTTAAATGGAAAAAATGAAAAATAATAAAAATAAGGAAAAAAAATTTGAGATGGCGCGCACGTAAAATATAGTATTACTAGTAAATATTGAAGAAATCTACTATCGATCGTCATTTTTTTCAATGTTTGGTTCAATTTATCTCGAGAATGACATAGCTGCTTATTCTATATAATAATGTATTAGGCATCACGTGTCTGAAATTCCAAATACAATAATTTTCAGCAGTAGCCTTTTGTTTCAACCTTAAACGAAAAAAAAAACAATGAAAGTGAGAGAAAAATTTGAGATTGCGTGTACGTAAAATATAGTATTACTAATAAATATTGAAGAAATCTACTATCGTCATTTTTTTTTCAATGTTTGTCTCAATTTATCTCGAGAATGACATCGCCGCTTATTCTTATTAGGTAACACGTGTCTGAAATTCCAAATACAATAATTTTAAGCACTAGCCTTTTGTTTCAACCTTAAACGAAAAAAATGAAAAATATAATGAAAGTGAGAGAAAAATGTGAAATCGCGGGCATATAAAATACTATTACTGCAATTAAAGAAATCTACTATATATATGGCCATATTTTTCAATGTTTAACTCAATTTGACTCGAGAATAACATCACCGCTTATTCTATATAATAATGGATTAATGGATTAAGCGTCACGTGTCGGAAATTCCAAATACAATGATTTTCAGCAGTAGCCTTTTGTTTCAACCTTAAACGGACAAAAATGAAAAATAATGAAAGTGAGAGAAAAATTTGAGGTCGCGCGCATGTAAAATAGTATTACTGCAATTGAAGAAATCTACTATATATCCTCTTTTTTTTCAATCTTCGATTTAATTTATATCTCGAGAATAACACATCACCGCTTTTATTCTATATAATAATGGATTAGGCGTCACGTGTCTGAAATTCCAAATACAATAATTTTCAGCAGTAGCCTTTTATTGTTTCAACCTTAAATGGAAAAAATGAAAAATAATGAAAGTGAGAGAAAAAAAAAGTGAGATCGCGCGCATGTAAAATAGTATTACTGCAATTTGAGAAAGCCCAGCAGATCGTAAAGCGGAAGGCGGGCGAGGGAAGGATCGTCGGAGGTGTGGAGGATCGGCGGCGATAGTACGCTAGCATTAACCCGGCACGGTGGAACTGGGTACAACACAGGAATTGCGCAGGAAGGAAAAACAACTATTATCATTGTGCAATAACGTCGGCGTATGTACGGGCAATTAGGAGGCGCCAGTCGGCGCAATTACGCTCACTTTTTTTTTCTGCTTCTTCTTCTTCTTCTTCGTATTTTTCTCTCTCGGGCTTATTCCCCTCCCCGCCGTTCACCGTTTCGCTCGTCGTTCTCCGGCTCGGGCGCACTGCCGAGCATTTAGACCGCAACCTTGCATAAGTCTCGGCGAAGTTTCCCGATCCCCGGACGCATTCTTCCGCGAATCGAAGGTTGATACACGCCGAGAGACTTTTCATCTTTTTTTTACCGTGTCTCTTTATTATTGTTTTAGCTCCCGACTACCATCGGTCATTCGGCTCGTTCTTCCCCTCCGCTCTTTTTCTCTCTCTTTCCCCCTCTGCGCTTACCCGTTTGTTTACCTGACAGCTTTGATTATTATCGCCTGACGCCTTTCATTCTCATTTTCCGTCATTACGCAGAGTCCCGAGTCGTCTCTTCGTGCGCGCCACGCCGTGTCGCGCACACGTAATTATCAGCAGTTATTAGTTATTACGAGCGCTCGTTCGCTATGTCATTTATTGCGCCAATTTTTTTCACGTAACGATGTTTTTCTATTCAATTATACAATATGTTGTTGAGATGCGAACGTCTGGAAAATTATCGCAATACTTTTTTCCTCACCTTGTTCACTTTATTATTTTTAATTATTCGTGTCCTCACAAAAAATATTCAACGAGGCCAATTGCTCCGAAATATTATTGTTGTTGAATGCTTGAAAATTGATAGAATAAGGAGAAAAAAGGCGAAGTGTTCGTTTAGTTGACGTCTTGTCTAAATGGAAGAGTGTACGAGACACGATGATGAAATTCGAACGAAAGTCAGCCACCGTGCGCGTCGCGAGCACACGCATCGAGTTGCAGGCGTACATTACGCGCAAACGACAGAAGCGAAGATTGATGTCGCGAAGCTTTAGCGGTGTTCTTGGCCTGCTTCCCACTGCTGGTGGCGCTAAAATATCGAGAGACTCGAACATTGTATACTGAATACAAAAAAAAGAAACTGGTACAAAGTACTCGAACGCGTGACAAAAGTTTGACGAGGCAACCGGCTTTTTTTATCTTCACTTTTCGTGAAAAAAGAATATGTCGAATTACTCCTCATTGCGAGGGAAATACGAGTGAGCAGCTATTTTTGTTTCAAATACATTGACTTGCAAATTTTTCACTTAACTTTCATGTTGAAAGGAGAATAAATACTTAATTTTTTTTAAAGTCTCTATTTTCTTAAGGTATAGGAGTCGCATGAAACCGTTTGAGACAGAATTTTTTAAAAATTTGCACAAATCTTCTTTGAGGTCATGTCGAAATGTATGCCAAATTTTATGAAGCTTCACCATCTAGTAATCGAGATATGAAAGTCGTCACATTTTTTATCTCTCATATAAGAGCCCATAAGGATGTCTATCAAAAAAGTCAATCATGATAGAAATGCGTATTTTTAGAACCAAACGATAGGATAAGTTCCAAGCTATAAAATACGCACAAATAATGCCCTTCTTGACCTTTTAACGAAGATATTTGAGATTGAAAATTGGACTTTCAACATTGAGTAGATGCGAGAACAGAATTCCGTACCTTTATTTTCAAAAAGCAGTTGTTTTGTACACGAGTGACTCTTTATAAAAACTATTTGTTATATTAATTAAATATTTTAAAACATTTTTTTTGACAAAGAAAAACTAGAGGTTTCGGGCCTTTTGTATTAATTATTAACAATTGACGATAAAACGTTACCCAGAGCTCTATATGGTAATATCCCAAGCATTGATAGGTTTCCTAACCTTAATCATTTTAATGTTACTAAATATATTTGTTGGATCACCAAGATAATTCTTCATTCCTAAAAATTTGATCCTTTATTTTAGTGTTCTGTAATTACAGTAAAAAGCATATTAAAAAAATTGTAAAAAATATTCAACTTGACTTGGAGGACATCCTTAAAAGTGGCTATTTTTAAAAATAAATATCTCGATAACCATATGGTAAAACCTCTTTAAATTTTGCACACATGTATTAACATCATATTGATGTTGTCAATGAAAATCAGTATAAATTTTGAAAAAATTCTGTCTCAAAAAAAATTCAAGTGATGATTTTACATTTAGTTAACATGTGCAGCCAAACTTTTGAATAAACTGTCACGCGACTCCTTAAGGTGTATCTCGATTACTAAATGGCAAAGCTTCATAAAATTTGGCATATATTTCGACATGACCTCAAAGAAGATCTGTGCAAATTTTTAAGAAATTCTGTCTCAAACGATTTCACGCGACTCTTATCTTAATAATAAACTTTGGAATGATTTGAAAATCAGTAACAATAAGTGGTTAGATTTTTAATATATTTTGTTACGAAATATATATACATATAAAGTTATTGTGTCAAATTTGAAAACGTTTCGTTATAAAGAATTTCACAGTTTGCAGATTGAAATTTGCAGAATTTTAACATTTTTTCGGAGAAAATTGATATATTTGCTATGACAGTAAATAAAACGATGTCATCATTGTCAAATTTATATCATGTTTGATATTTGGTTTTTAAATAATAAATTAAAAATGTGAAATTGCAATTGCTTGAACTGTGAATTGATATTAGAGCTAACGAAAAAAGTGACAAATTTAAGGCTAAAATATACATCATCACCATAAAAAAATTTTTTTCATAAAGAATTTTTTGAAAAATTAAACGATTATATAAAAAATAAAATTTTTCAAAATCTTTGATGCTGCATAAGAAATTGTACAATATTTTAAGAGTCTTCACCATTTGGAAGTCGAAATAATAATTATTGAAAACTGCAACTCATAATACGTGCTCTTGTGAAAAAAAATATAGAAAAATATGATTTCCACCAATGAATATCTTGGCTTTCGCACGACGAAATCACTTAAAATTTAATACATCCGTTCACACGATATTAAAGCAACATTATGCTAATTTTTAAGAAAATCTGCCAATGTTCATTTTACACGACAACTATATACCTTGATTGTTTGGACCCGAGTTTTGCAAGAAACATGACTGTTGTGCTTTGATTGTTTCCTCTCTGGATTATTCACTGTTATTATTAGCGAGTTTGTAATACACTCTAATAAAGTAGAAAACACTCGGCGAGAAGCGATTCTGGAATTAAGACGTCCGGGATATAAAGAAAAAAAGAATAAGTGGGAGAAAGATAGAGGGAAAGAGATGGAGTAATCGAAAGACTATTATTAGCCCGGAGGCTGGGTTCAATCGCCGTGGGAATTCGTCTCATGCCGAGGATAATCCAAAAGCACTCGGTGAGTCCGGCGATGCTTTGAAAAGCCGAGATATATCCAGCGCAAATAATAATAAAAACATTCCTGTCGTTCTCCAATAAACAATATGAGTGTCGTTAGAAATCGGCTTTCGCCATTTACGAACGCGGGATGAGAGGATGAGCGGGAGAAAGAATGGGAGAGGAAGGAAATATATAAGCAGGCATTGTAAGAAGAAGCTTCGGAGAAAATACCGTACTCTTCTACATATACGCTCGGCATTCCGCGTGTATAGGTCTGGTAAGTCCGTCTAGCCACTGCCCAATGGAATTGTTGTCCAAGTGTTTGAAATTCTTCGTACCGTCTGTCATAGGGTTAGCCAAGACGTGGCGTCACGCTTCCTTGATGAGATACGCCAATAATGATCGAATAACTATACACTCTCTGTTGATCCCTCTTATTCTTCCACATCTTATTCCGCAGCGCATTCTTTCGCTGTCTCGAAAAATAGCCTCTACACCCGTAATTAACCCGAATGCGACCTACTGATGTTGTCGTAAATAAATAACCCATACACAGCAGAATATATTTTTTGTTAATGTCATCTCTGGATATATATATGTCGTACGTGGATATATTTATTCAAAAAATAGAAGAACGTGTGTTGCACCTGTTGGTGAGATCGACTATCGATGCACGAGGCGCTTCGTTTCGACACTGCTAAGATGAATCGAGCTGGATTTCCTTTGTTACTGCTAAAAGGTGATCCAAGGGTTACGTTCTCATACGATTATTCCGTCAATCCAACCCGGTCTTATCGATCTAACCGAAAAAATTCTCTTCCGAGATGATCATCCGAGCGTATCCACATCGTGTTTCTTATTCCAGTCTCCGAGAGCGAGACGATCCATCTATATCAATAATTCTTGAAGTAGGTTTTTGGTAACATATCCTGCTCGGACTTGATGACTATTCATGAGGTTTTTTTTCGTAATTATCAAATGATTAAATTATAAAAAAGATATGGTCCTAACAGTATTCTCGTATACTGTAAAATGCGAGGTAAGTACATTTACAGATTGCGTAATTGTTGAGAAACAATTTGGAAGTTTGTAATATTATGATGATAAGTTTTTAAAGAACTCGGAAAGTTGCGGTACTAGAGAATTTTTCATAAATTTTTCATGTAAATTGTACTTGCCTCGCATGTAACAATACAAGAATACTATTTTTAGGACCATTTGAATTATTTTTTAACGATGATGTTTGAACTTGTAAAAAAAATTTGACCATTTGTAAATCACTGAATTTACATTCATCTTTTGGATGGTTGGGATAACAGCTAAGTTGGTGTGGTAGTGTTTTTTCTTAAGTCTGAAATAATTTTTTTTTTTAATTTTGTTAATTACATAGCAATCACACGTCACCTTGATGGATGACCTTGTATTTCGAGTATGTTCTTCTTCAGCCAATTTGCAACAACTTTTCTTAAGGTGTAGTTATATCCAAAAATTGTTTTCTTAAGATTTCGTTAAAAATTTGCAAAAACCTTCTTTGAAACAATGATATGCAATTGTATAATAAATTTTAAGAGGTTTCACTACGTAGAACTCGAGATATTTATTGTCAAAAATCACTATTTTCTGCAGTCTCCCATAAGAGCACGTGTTAATATCTTGACTTCTGGATAGTGGAAATTCTTGAAACATTGCACAGTTCTTTATTGTACATCAAAGAAGCTTCCTTTAGCTTTAAAAAAATCCTATGATTATGATTTTTTTTTAATTTTCATATATACGTAACAAGTACAGGTCACCTTGGATGACCTCGAATTTTGAATATATTGATGTTATTCTTAAAACAATTAGCAACTTCTCTGAATAAACTTAAGCTCAAAAACCACAACGTATCGAGATAAAACCTTCTGATTTGACTGTACCGATAGAACCTTAATGAACTTTTGCCCTAAACCACTTTGGACATGAGAAAAACGAAGACGAAAATTTGTGGTTCTACTGCTATGGCCATATCACCTTAAAGGATTTCGGTACTACTTATCTAGCTGATTACAAGATCTTCAGCAAAATATAATGCTTTTCTGCAAGGTACAACTGTCGCTCTCTAAATTTTCTTTTGCATAAAGTGACTTCAAATCAATATAATCTTTGACAAAAAGTGATTTAGTTCAATTTTGAAATATTATTATAATATGATAATTATTATTTTACTTGATTTTGATGCATAAAATTGGGTTTTTGTTTCTTAACTAATGAACTAGATGGAGAAACTGCTTAAAATTTGGTGACAGTAATTGTTGACATCTAATTGAGGTCTGACATAAATTTT
>JAPYYW010004197.1:0-12120 GCA_030522545.1 Cremastinae sp. A BG-2022a
TCGATCCTAACGCCATCAGTCGGACGGCGTGGGAAAGAAAAAACGGGGGCCACGTCGTCCTATAGAACTGTAGTTCTTGAGGAATCTGACTTCGTTGACGCAAGTGATGATGACGAGCCGCGGTTCAACACACGCTTGAGCACGTTTGAGCATGCTTGATAACTTTTCAATTGTTTACTATTTCGCATATGGGGAAATTTCGCAGATTGTCGCAGTTCTCAAGCGCGTATCGAACCGCGGCCAGAATTGTGCGATGTGACAGCCAGTTTCAAAGATTTGCCATCAGAGGTCACGAAATAGCGCGCAAATTTCAACTTCATTTGAATAAAATGTCCTAGTTTTAAGTAAAAATATCACTTTATTCACAGTAAATAAATTCACATTGATTGCTAAAACTTAACATTATTTTGCCTCCGACGTAGTAGTTTTTACTTATGACGACTAATTTGCAAATCTCAAATTAGAGTTGAATTTACAAGCCACTGTTTAAGGAGGTATTATAGTTTCTCACGTGAAAATTATTTTTCAACTTTTTTCGCTAAAATTTGGCACACATTGAGTTTAATGTGATACGTAACTTGTATCGAAATTTCAATAACTTCCACCGTCTGGAAATCGAGATATTTAACTTTGAAAATCGAATTTTTTTGTGACTTCCCATAAGACCCCATGTTAAAAGTTATTACTTTGCGACATCGACATCTGTACGGTACATCTTTCTTAAATTTTAAACGTATTTTAATATGCCATCAAGGAACATTAATATTAATTTTCGTCAGATTAACTTGAAAATAATTTCACTTGATGATATTTGCCTCAACTTTACACGTAAGACGAATGCGCGATACTATACGGTACGATAATACCTCCTTAACGATTACAATTCTCTCATGATGGGAATTATTGAAACAGCGACGAAAATGGGGTGATTAACGAGCAGAATATTTTCAGAATCATTCGATAATTTTTTCGTGTCTCAAAATTCTAATAAAAACAGAATCACGTTCTTATGGAAAATTACGAAAAAAAAAAAATCAATTATCAGACAGTTAGGTAGTCCGAGGAATCGAAATCCCACGATTCCATAGTTTCCTCCAGGATAGTTAATAATGTAGAGTCTTGGTGCGGATAGTACGGGCTCCACCAATCCATGATAACGAGGTCGGATACTCCATTCAGAAAGACGATTTGTGTCGGATTGCTCGCAACATGACTCGTATCGAAATGCAGTTGGACCTCGCTGTAAACGAACGGTCGCGCCAGATTAACTTTCACTTTTTGAAGAAACAGCCCCGTTACCAGTGGCAGCATACCATACTCCACGCAAGATACCTGCAAATAATTGACGGCTTTTTTTATTTATTTATTTTAACATCGAAATTATAATAATGAATGAGAAATTGACTGCACAATGTTTATTCACCCTCAAAACTTTGCAACCCTCTTCAGGATTTGCCAACACATTTCCAGAGTTACAGGGATGATTTGGCTTCTTTTCTTCATCAAAATCCAATTCATCTCGATTTACAGAATTCAGAACAGAACTCAATTTACGATATTTATTTACTTCTTTCAACTTGAAATAAAAATACCAGCGAGTTTTGCCTTTCTGTATAAGAAATTTCAAAAAGTTATATGGAAATATTGCTCAAGAAATTGCATATGTCTTAGAAATTCATTTGGCGTACCTCATTCCACATTAGACAACACCGTCTACTAACCAGACAATCAGGATCCTGTCTCGAATAAGGTTTTGGTACAATTATTTGTCTAGGTATAAAATACATAAGATGCAATGCTCTGACGACGCATGCTCTCAAGCCTTCCACCTGAACCATACGATCGGGACAAAGTCGTGCAGGCATAGATGTACAGTTTACATAATATCTGTGAATAATAAAAATCAATGATTAAAGAAAACTGAAAAATAACATAAATAATAATATATGACGCATGAATTTTACCTTTTGTAAAGATGGAACCAAAACTTTGCAGTTTTTGTAACATGATTTGAGCCTCTGCAAATGCCTGCAAATTTACCTACAGCTTCAGGTTGTATGTATTCAGAAATGAGAAACCACAGATCCAATGGATATTCTATGCCTAAAGTAAAAGATTAAAGTAAAAAAATGTAGACACGCATTTTCTCTGAAGAAGTTGAAACATTTTTGAGAATTACCTGTATTCCGATCTGATTGTTTTTCCTCCTTGGATTTCTTTTTTGATTTCATTCCCCTGGCCTTGGAATTACTCTCAATTTTTTGTGGTTCCTCTGCAATCACATTTGAAAATTTATACGAATATCAATAAAAATTACGATAACTATATATAGTAATGTTTTATTCTTTAGTTAATGAGCTAACCTTTTTTCGATACATTTTTCGTAAACGTAGGCGCTTTTTTCAATCTGCCGTGAAGTCCAGAAGCAGCGTTCGCGAAATCGTTGATCGTAACATCTTTCGTATTTGAAAGAAAACAAAAATTATCGGTAATTCACTGACAAATATTGCACAATATAATGTCAATAGAAAAATTTTTTACGAACTGTCGGAATTTTTGTTGTCGACTCTCTTTTTCGATGTCATGCTAATTCGAATATTATCGTGAAAAATTCGAGTTATATTACAAATGATAGAAATTTAATTGACGAAGATTTTATTATTATTCGCAGTTATTCAACAATGATAACTCATTGTTGACGTTTGACATCAATTGTCAGTGAAACTTAACACACATTTTTCTCGTCGTCGTCTACATTTTGAAAAAGGGCTCGATCGGTATGCGTGCGCGCTCGTGTGTGTTTTATTGACTCTTTTATCGGACGTAACTCTAGACGAAGGTGGTTTCCCCCCCGACGTTACCGAGCGAACTCGCGCGGGGAACGTGTGTGTCTCTCTAGCCAGAACGTCCCGGTTCCCGGTCACGATCTCTCTGAGCTGCTGCCAGGCAGTTCGTACTCTCTCGAGTAGGAGTTTTTCACGAGAGAAACAAGAAGGACGGAAAGAAAAATGTAGTAGCGGATAACTTTTCGGTTTCGCGTCGAACGAACCTTGAGGATTGCGACGTGCGCGAAAAATCTTGCGATCCAGTGTCGAGCGCGACGTTCCCGAGGCGACGAGAAGAGATCTTTGCGTTAATATTGCTCGGTTTAATATATATTTGCCAACTTTGTCCACGGGAAAAAGACACGCGCGAGTCTGTCAGATACGTGCGCACTTGTGTGCGATCCGTGCAGCTGGAAAGGGTATTTGACTCGTGGGCGGTTTCTCCCAGTGATTTTTTTCCTGGATGACAGTTCGGCGTTTGACAGGAGAGCGCCGGAAATCGCGACGCACATAAATAACGCGCTCCTCCTTGTCACTCTCTCTCTCTCTCTCTGTGTCTCTCTCTCGCTTGCGCTCCGCATCTATCTCTCTCACCTTCTTCTTCTCCTCCTCCTCCTCCCTCCTTATCTTTTGCGAAACATACATTGTTGAAATAGTGTATGTATCCTTTTTTATTCGGAGCCGAGAGCCGAGATAATGATCTTCAATCGCACATCGGACTTTGTTGGCGTGCTTCGCACTACGATAGACATCATCCTCGTCAAGATCTGAGGAAGATTTGAGGTTGCCAGAATAAATTCTTTTTATCAACGGCCTTCACCTGTTTCTTACTTTTTTTCTCTCATCCCGCTTTTTGCGTCTTTCATCGGTAATTTTGTATTTACGAATTGGAGGATTAGTATCTGTCGCTCACGACGTCCATCCGTCCGATCACTGCATGCGTATACAAAATTTGTATTCTCGCATCGCGACCGCATATATTTTTATCCCACCAAGAATCAATGAACCTTTTTTACCTCGACGTCAAACTGTCAAACTTTCGTTCGACACGCTCTTGTTTCGCACACCCCTCCAATCCGATAATCGGAACAATTACGTTGTCCAACACTGTTCCACTTTTTATTTATTTATTATTTTATAGATTATCACAGCCTGTCAGCTTCTTTTACACAACTCGCCTTTTCATTGCTCAATAATAATAATAATAATATATTTCAATGTATTTTATTTTCTTTTTTAACTTGCATAAAAGATTTTTTATCAATCAAATATGAATGGAAACTTTGTTTGAGTAACCACATTGTTTTTGCAATAATTTTGTGAGAAATTAAGAAAAGCATTGTCCCAAAAAATACTACTCCAATTTAATACATATTGTGTTTTTAATAATTTAGTCAGTTGTTGATTGTTTTAAATATTTGTTTTTGATTTTTACACCTTTTTAAAGCAACAACCAAAGCATGAACATTATGCGGAAATTGCGGATGGGCAGCACGGTCGGCGGGATGGGTTCAAACTCTACCGGAAGTATAGATGATGGTGCTGGTGGAACAAATCCGCAGCATACAGCCTTGGGACTGATGCACCTGAAAAAACTTTTTTCCGAATACACCCATCCGCCTCATGAGTTAACCGAGGCTGAAAGGGATGACAAGCTCTACAATATGTTGCCACTGTTCTGCAAGGTAAAAAGGAAGAAAAAAATGTTGTCATCATGAAGAAAATTTCCATATATTTGAAATCACATAAAAAAAGAATACAGCAGAGAATAAAACAAGCTCTCATGATGTTTTCAGGTTTTTGGATCAAGCCCTTCTCAAGACATGAACGAAAAATTTTGGGATATTCTGGCATTCACGCAACAGGTGTCAAAGCTCATGGTCACTGAGATACGAAGAAGAGCAAGCAACCAGAGTACAGAGACAGCTAGTTGCGCTATTGTCAAGTTTTTGGAGATTGAAAATAGTGAGGAATCAAGCAATGGATGGATGCTGCTGTCTGCTCTCAATCTTTTGGCAGCTGGTGACACAACTCTCATACAGGTGAAAAAATGATAAAAATTTTAATATTGCCAACGATACGAATATTGTAACAATTCTCCTAGTTTAATTCGTAATTATAAACTTTAAATTAATTTAATAATAATGATTGCATGAACAGGCAATGACAAGTGCATCTGTACCATCGACACTGGTTAAGTGCCTGTACCTGTTTTTCGATCTACCCGAAATGAGCGAAAGCGAAGCTAACGAGACGGACGTGAATAGCGAATTTACACCGAGGGAACGTCGAATATTGTTGCAAAAGATTTTTGTACAGGTAATTTATTTTTACAAATTTTATTTTTCATTCTTTCAATGAAAATTTGCACACTTTTTAGAATCCCTGCAATACATAAAATATTTTTAAATTAATTTTTGGTAATTATATCGAAGTGGGGCTCCACAGAGAAAATGGTCAATTAATTTTTTTATTAATTTTACATGATAGGGGAAGGTTGAATTAATAATCATAAAATGGGGGTAGTCCAGTATATAACCGAAAATAAATTAATTTTGTAATTACAAATTGTAATTTTACACGCTCAAGTGTGCATAATATAACTATATATTTTTGAGAAATGCTGAAAAATTGCCTCTGTTGCAAGGGAGGACTGTAGAACAGAAAAGTTATCAATGTCTCGTATTTTCCACTGTCCCCCTCCCCCCTTGGACCTTGTGGGTGTTCTGTATGATGTCCAAACGGGGTCCAGGGGCGAAGCCCCTCCCCACTAACACATTTATGCTTGTTAAAAAGCATTTCGCCCCTGGGAATCCCAGAATTGTCGAATTTCATACTACTATTATATATACATCAGCATTAAAAATTGTAATTTTTCAATGTTTAAAACGGTGAAAAACTTTTTTTTCTTCTTTTAATTGTCTTCCCTCATGTTAAAATAATTCATCTTACTTACCTTAGACTGCTACTTTAAAAAAAAAAAAATTTTTAACCATTTTTTTCTGTGGAGCCGCATTTTGATATAATTACCTAATTTTTTATAGGTATTAGTGAGACTGTGCAGTCATCCACATCCGGCTGACGAGCTTGCGCGAAAAGACGACCTGATACTTTTATTTTCGGCGATAACCAGCTGGTGTCCCCAGTACAATGTAATGTGGCGAAAAAGTGCGGCGGAGGTTCTCATGACGCTCTCGCGACACGGACTCACGCCAAATGTCGTATCCTACATTCACGGTTCGTATTTTATCCAATACTTGAACTAGGAGTATAATTTTAATAAACGTTTATCAAATTTGTGATTTTTCAAAATAATCTTATTGCAGACAGAGCATGCATATCGCTTTGCATCGAAAACATGCAACGAGTTCCTGGACTGGCGCCTCTGGAGGTCGTCGAGATGTTCGTGACCGTGTTCTGTTTTCTCAAAGACTCGAGCGAGGTGTCCCAAACGCTTCTCGACGATTTTCGCGTTTGTCAGGGCTACACAATCCTCTCGGAATTTTTGTTAAAGTGCATTATCGTTTCCAACAATATTTTATTGTTGACGAGTGACGAAAACTTTTTAAAGTCATCGTTTTAATGTTTTAGACACGCGCCGACTAAATTGGAGCAGGACGAGAGAGGAGAGGCTATCAGGAATTTAGTTTTGATGCTCGCTTCGCTCACGATGTGCGGTCACATTGAATTAAAGCCAACACAGGCGAGCATGGGATCGTTGTTTCAGATGCTTGGCTTTACTCTTCCTCAACCGAGCAATCGAGGTACACGAAATGTTTTTTTTTCTCTCCATATTTAAGTATAGACAAATAAAATCATTTTTTTTTCAAAATAAATATGTTTCATATAAATATTTCGATTAAAAATAAATGATTTTTCAGGTGGCAGCGTTCGGAACATTCAAGCTTTTACAGTACTGCAATCGGTCTTCGTAAAATCAAACTCGCCTCTATTGTGCTGCACGATCCTGGACGCGATATCTAGTGTTTATCACAGCGATAACGCGAATTACTTCATACTCGAGGGTGAAAACACGCTGTCGCAGTTCGCCGAGAAAATTCACCTGAAAAATCCGGAAATACAGGAAAAGTTCTTCCAACTTCTGGAATTCATTGTTTTCCAGTTAAACTTCGTGCCTTGCAAGGAACTCATATCCCTCTCGATATTACTCAAGTCGAACAACTCTGTCAATTGCAGCATTATGTGCATGGAAACACTTCTCAATATACTGAGGTAGTTTTCAGACGAAAATTTTTGGAAAACTTCGTCAACATTCCTTTTGATACATTTTTATGTTTTCTAGGCACAATACCATATTCAAGGACGTCTACAGAGAAGTCGGTATGCTGGAAGTATTCGTGACGTGTCTTCACCGTTATGCGACACTCTTGAAGGATAAACAAGCCGCCAACGATCAAGGAATCAGTAAGACGATTATTTTGAAAAGTCAAGCTCTTCGCCGTGGGTTCGTTAAGAAAATGTTCTTCTTATAGAATATAAAATGTGCCCGGATCAAGAACGTCTCGGAGGTCTCGTGATGGAAGCCCTGACAACTCTGCTGGCAGGGAATGTTCAGAATGCTAACGTCTTTAGAGAATGCGGTGGCGCCCGGTGCGCCCACAATTTAGTTCCTTACATGGACTGCAGATTTCAGGCACTCGGGATCGTTCGCGAGCTCATCCTGAGCGCTGGCGGTGACGATGACATGGCCACCCTGCTCGGCGTGATGCATTCCGCCCCCTCGAACGCTCTCTTACTTAAAACTCACATACTCAAAGTAAAGCCCTCTCAATATTCTATATAAATAATAAAAATAAAATTATTTTTTATGAAAATTTTATTTCTTACAGTCACTTTTGGCCTGTCTGAGAGAATCGCATCGCACACGCACGGTTTTTCGAAAAGTCGGTGGCTTCGTGTACGTTATGTCAGTTCTCGTTTCCCTGGAGGGACAGCTGGGACCTGATCCACCGAAAAACACGAACGAGCCGTGCAACGACATCGTGCAGCGAAGTCCCCAAGACGAGGCGCAGCTTTTGACCCTTTTACACGTCGTCTTTCACACGATAAGCACCGCCATGAGATTCGAGCCTGCAAACGCTAAATTCTTTCATCTCGAGGTGACGATCGATTTACGATGAAAAAAAGTCTCGTTTTTCAAGTCTCTTTTTGTTGCTTTTTTTTAAATTTACGGTTCTTTTTTACGAATTTTTTTGTAGATCTGTCAATCTAGTCTCTGCGACACACTGCGTCTTCTCGGTTGTTTCTCGAGCAACACAAAGCTCGTCGAGTGTCACGGTATGCCCTCCATGAATTATCACTCGTCCTTCCTCGGACTCTTCACCGGGAGCGTTCTCGACCCGGCTTTCCCCAGCGAGATTCCTCCTACTCTCAGTTACGCTTGTCTCCTACTGCGCTTGCTCTACGACGTTGCCCTTGATGCTTTCGATAAGCCAAATCTGGCCGCGGTTGGCATGAGATCGCCTTGTCACAAACAATCCAGCGTTGAGGTAAATTTTCTTTTAATGTACTGAAATAAAATAATACTGATTCTTCCATCTAATTTTATTTATTTTCAATAATTACTGTTAAAATAACTGTTGTTGTTGTTATTGTTTTTTTTTAACTTTTTCATAATTTCTCTAAATTTCAGCACCAAAAATCTCTGGATTCGCCTGGAAGTGGCAAGCGCTCGTCGGTGAATTCGTTGAATCTCAATCCTCCGACTCCAGAACCGGTGATCGTGCACCCGGGAATCGTCGTTGGGATGCTGCACCTACTGCCGTCAATTTACTGTCAGGAGAAGCCCGACATAGCGCTGGCTCTCCAGATTTACGTTGCCGAGGTGATCAAGAGTCTGGTACGCTCCGAGAGGAATCAACAAGTCATGTGCGATGCTGGTATGGCCGGAGAATTGCTGGCGGTTGGCAGGATTGCCCTTCAGGACGAGACTCATCCACTTCATCAGCCTCTCCAGTACATCATTGAACGGCTGGCCGCTCAGTCTCTGGAGCCCAGAGATTTGAGGTAAAATTTGTGAAATCAGTTTGAAAAATCATTCAGTGCTAAATTAATCATATTATTATTTTTTATAAAATTATTTTCTGCTATTTTTGATAAACCGTTTCATTATTCAGGGAATTTTTGCGCCTGGGCGATCCACTCTGTTGCATATCTCTGGACGACATTGAGCCAAACAAACCGCGAGGCGGTCCTGTGCCTTTGACGCGAATTAAGACACTCGTCTCGATGACGACGCCGAAAGACTTCCGGGCACACGGCTCGTGCACTTTGCCTCCTTTCGTCGAACTCGACATGAGCGCCGAAGGCTTCGCTTGTCTCTATCTGCCGAGCGTCGCGCCCCAGAGTACTACTCCGCCAACCGTCGTCGCCGCTGACAATAGCGTCCTCGGCGGAATCGGATCCGGTAATTTTTCGGCGTTCCAACATAAATTAAAATTAGATAAATAGAATTTCTTCGTGCGACTTTTCGTGCGGTCTAAATTTTATGAAAATTTTTTTATGTATTTCTTGATAGATTGAATATTTAATTTCAGGCGACAGACTTTTCCCACCCCAAACTGGCCTGACATACAGCACGTGGATTTGCGTGGACAAGTTTAGCGATCCGAGGACCGATCCGCACTGCGTCCGACTGTTGACGCTCGTTCGCAGTCCGCCGTCTTCAAGGGACCTGATATGCTTCGCAGCCGTGCTGAGCGCTCGGGACAAAGCGATAATAGTCTCAACGCAAGAAACTCCAATGCCTCAAAGTCAGTTTATTAGATACATAATTGTTTTAAATTTAAAAAATATATATATATTCACTGTTGATTTTTCACCAAGGTAGTGAAATTTTGTAATCTAGTTGAAATTTCCATTAAATCTTTTCAGTATAAATAAGATACCTATACCTTCCATGAATTTTTATCGATTTTTTAATTTTTTAATATGTTGAAAAAATTAGACATCGGTGAGTGGGAGCCCGAAGGGACTGGAGAAAGCGGAGCGCGAGTCTGGTGTCCGGACCTTCTTCATGAAGGACAGTGGCATCACATTGCCATTGTTCTTAACCGAGCCGTTCTGAAGAATTCGAGCTTCTCGCTATATCTTGACGGACAACACATTCAGAGTCAAAAGGTATTTTCTTCAAACTTTTTAATGAAAAAGAATGAAAAATATTGTTCTTCTGGAACTCACCTGGAATAAGTATTGATTATGATTAATAATAATAATCTTACTAATATGTAAATGTGAATGTTTGTATGTTTGGATGTTTGTTACTCAATCACTCAAAAACGTTTGCAAGGATTTGAATGAAATTGGTCACACAGACAGTTTTTAACGTCGATTTGAACATAGGCTACTTTATTTTAACTCATCGGGACCAGATGGCAATGCAGAGTACGAAATTCTATAGAAATCGACCTATCGACGATGAATTGACTTGACATTTTTACTAGACATTGTATTTTAATAGAACAATGTTTTTATAGACTTTTTATTTCGAAATTGCAGCGGAAACGGAATATTTGAAAATATTTGACAAAATATCTTCAAGAGGTGATAAATTTAAAAATGTATTAACATAATTCTAGCGCCATTAGGAATAACTCCTAATAAAGTTGATTTCATCAAGTGACAGTGAATTTGTCAACGAATTAAGCCAAAAAACTGATTTTTGGATCATTTTTTGAATTTTTCAATATGAATTCTTGAATTCTGCCTCGGATAAGTATTTTTGTTATCTACAGGAAATTTCCGATCGAATAAGGTCTTAAAATCAAAACAAAAAAATTCGAAAAATTTTGCGAATTTTTGAAGATATTTTCCATTTTTTCAAAAATGTTCAAGGCGTCATAACTTTTTAAAAAATGCATATATTAACGTAATTCCAACGCCATTCGCTTAGTTTTGCAAAAATCTTAAAAAATCACACTTTATAAGTTCATTTCGTCAAGAAAAAGAAAAGATATTGCTAATTGAAATTTTCGTGGGTCCATCAGACTCAGTGTGACTCACCAAATTTTTTAAAATTTCTTTTTTTCGATTTTAAGAGCCTATTCGATCGGAAATTTCCCGTAGATAACGAAAATGTTAATTATTTGGGGTGAAATTGAAGAATTCATATTGAATAAACCAAAAACCTGGATTTTGGATCAGTTTTTCTATTACCGCGAGGGTGCGAAGCCTGCTAGTAATAAATAAATAAATAAATAAATAAATAAATAAATGAAGAAATAATTTTTGTCTTTGCTTGTTCAGTTACATTACATAACTCAGACTCCTGGTGGCGGAGCGACAAATCTGACGGTTGCATCTCCGGTTTACGGGTACATCGGAACTCCACCGTGCTGGAGACGCTACTCGAGGCTCACGTGGAAACAAGGGCCTTGTCATTTGGTCGAAGAAGTATTCAATTCGCAAAATATATCATGCCTCTTCAAACTCGGACCGCATTATATGGGAAGCTTACAAGCGCCTCAGTACATAGGTCAGTTTATATTTTTACGTCCCCAATATGAGAGAGAGAGAGAGGGGAGAGTTTCGACGCGATTGAAGGTTGGCGCGAACTTTTAATTTGAAGTTTCGCGATTGCGAGTTCCGTAGATCCTCGATCCACGGAAAAATCCCTTATCCCTTGATCCATGACTCTCGAAGGCTCCAATATACCAATTCAACGATTTAGGAGAATCGAGAATTTAGGAGAATTTAGGAGAATCATCTCCGAAGAGATGTTTTCTTGTAGATAAGTTTTGATGTGGGAAGTTTTTATCATTTAAATAATTTGTGCAAGCACCTGGAGTTAACTATAACTCACGAATAACTGTTTTATTTAAAAGTAACAAGAATCTTTTTTTCACAAAGATATTACAAGTGTGAATTTTAATTCGCAATCGGACAGGGATTCGTTACCTGTTAGTTTTTTAGAGTAGTTGACTGTTGGATCGAATGTTTAATTGAATCTGTTCGATTTTTGTGAAGGGGTCAACGATTTCGACTCGGTTTAGGCGGAGTTAAGTCTGTGATTTAATTCTATTGGTCGAAATTTAGTTTATTGAAAATTAAGGAGCCAATTACGCTCGGTGTGATTTAATTGTGATTTCTAATTTGCTATAGAGAAAATATATGGAAGGGGTATGTAAAAATTCGTCATCCCTTCGTCATCGTCGTCGGAAAGTTGAAAGGGTAGAGAATATGTCTCTCATTACATCGCGAGATTGTTTATGAAAATATAGTGGACTTAAGAATTTTGCGTGCTCGAAACATAATCCAGAAACGTTCTAAGAAAAGT